>WAAB01006035.1:48607-130376 GCA_013389865.1 Piaya cayana
ATATCTTTAGTTGTCACTGTTCTTTTCTAGAAGAACATTTGGCTGCGGCTTACAAATGAAGACTGTATGAGCACTCTGCTAAGAGCATTGCTATTATTATGCCTGTGGTTTTTTTGTTTGCTGTTTGTGTACTTGTCATCTTCTTGCTAGCCTGGCTGTCTTAATCTTGTTGGACTTCTTGAGCTTCACCCACTGCCGTATAGCTCAGGTTCTGCATATCCTCAGTGCATATTTCAGCCTAAAACTCGCCCTGCCAAAGGAGAAAAATAGGTAAGACAAACACCAATGATTCAAACAATCCAAAATTTTTCATGAGTCCAAACCATTCAGAAGTACTATATTCTTTCTACTCACTTTAGATCCAGGATTTCTCTGAGGTGACATAACAATATAGAGGAATTAAAGCAGACAGCAGAAACCTCAGTATTTTAAGTTATGGAGATTTATAATACTGCTTTATAACGCATTATATGTCACTTATATGTCTGAAAGGATTTTAGAGGGAGGCATAAATTGGATAAGGCAATATCTGAAATCATTAAGCTGTTTCCCCAAGGATACACAGTGTTCAGTAAGGCTACCTGGAAATTTTACCACACGTAGCAATCATATTGCAGGTTGTTTGTAGACAGCTCATATCTGTGGGAAGATCAATAATCCAAACAGCCAAAAGCACTTCTTGAAAGACCAACTTAAGCATGCACTTATAAGCAAAACAGTGACATCTATTCCCATGTTATGGGGGTAAGGGAAAATGAGGGTTGTTAAATAAGAAATAAACTTCAACAGGCAGTTGCTGTGCTGCTTTGCCTAGTGTTACTATTAAGGCAATTTTGCTATCGAAGGTATTTTGACTCTGGTACTTCCACTGTTGGGAGTGAATCTGCTGCCATTCCCAAGTAAATGCCAAATTTATTTTTCAGATTGAAGAGAGTACTACATTGAATAAAAATCAGATGAGGGATACAGGATCTAGATTGATTGGTTTTACTCCCTCCACTCAGTAGCAGAGTCTTAAAACTGAGAGCACCCACATGCCTCTTTGGACCCCAATGCCCAAAGTCCAGAAAATTAAGAACTGATGTAGATAACATTTCATTTCGAGAAAGAATAGGAGCAATTAAATGAAGAAAAAGGAGTCAAGACTGCAAATAAATTAAAACCAGTGCATTGCAGGAAGTCTTAGCAGCTTAAAGCTACTTAAATCACACCAGAAACAGTTTTCAGATTGGCACAGGTAACAGAGCAGAGCTGCGATGTGCTCTTTGTGTGTTTTGCTAAATAAGCAAAGTCTGCAAAGTCACTGTATGCAATAGTATAGACTGGATTTCCTGAAATAATTCATTCAAGAACAAACCAGGTAATCTGTACCTTATTTCCAGTCAGTGAGTCAGAGCTGCTGGGGAGAGCAGCTTCCTTCAGAAGTCCCACGTTATCAGGCTTGTACTGATTTAAGAGCTCTGGTGTGCTAGCTGAGTAAGCTGTTAGAATATCCTCCTGGGAATAAATAGCCCTCAAAGCATCCGAGTAACAGTACTTTTATTAATCACATGATGAAATATAGTAGGGTGAATTTTAAAAAGTATTGGCAGACTAATGACAGTGAATTACATTCTCTGTGTCAATGGTGCAGTTCTATAATGTGAATTATTCCCAACTTAAATCAACTATATACTGGCCCATGCTGTGTAGTGGTGCTGTGGTGTAAGAGCTTTTTTTAACATCTGAAAAAAATCTTTCAAATCACAGTCTTTCAAAACATTTCTTGCTGAACAAGTTCCGGTAAAGTAAAATTCATTCAAAAGGTGGTCTTTTGTCAAACATATAAATTTAATTGGAACTTAATTAACCGTAACTTCTGGGAAACCTATGGAAGCCTAGCAATGCCTCGTGATATTAACTGAATTTTACAGGACGGCCATAGAGCTTCACAGCTTTATTTTTCAATGCAAAAATGGCAACTCATTGAGCTCAAGAGGAAAATACCTACTAAGTTCTTAGTAAGGCTCAACTGTTTACTGTTAGCTCAGAAAGCACATGAATACAGTATCCCTGAAAGGTCCTCAAGAGCAGAAACATTTGCACATATGTTATATAGTAGTCTTTGATGAATCTTTTTTCTTCCATAAATTTTCCTAATTTCTTGTTAAGGTTAGCTAAACTTTTGACATCTCCAACATCCTGTAGCTATGAGTTCTGCAGTTTAATTAAGTGCTTTGTGAAAAGTGTTTCCTTTTGTTTGCTTTAAACCTGCCACTTGATAACTAAGTCTTCTAAATTCCCTCATGGTGGGAACCAGGGCATACTTATTTTTTGTGTATTTTATTTATTCTAGTCCATATTTTATAGGATTTAATCATATTAATCTCACAGGTGTTTCTTTTCTACCTAGTCTTTTTTCACCTCTCCTCATTAAATAACCACTTTTACTATCCTAGGTACACTTTTATGTAACTTCTTTAGTTGCTGTTTTCACATGTAGGGGAGTAGAACTGCATTCAATATTCAACAAGATTTATATTGAACTCCTTTTCTGACTATGTCTACCATCCAGCTGATTTCATTCTCTCTCATGAGCATTTAGCTGAAGCTTGTATAGATAGATGTGTTTATGAAGACACCCAAAACTCTGTTTTGTGTGGATGTAGCTAATTTAGACTCATCATAGTAATAGTTTCATATTTACGTCTGTTGATATTCTTCAGATATTTTTTGTGCAGACACTCATCATGATATCCATCTGTAGATTGTTGCAGCTGGCTTTTTGTTTTCATAACTCTAAATAATTTAGTATTGCTAGCAAAATCTTCATCAGCATTCCTTGATCTTGCATATAAGTTCTGAATAGAAGAGATACATACATCCTTGCTTGACGTTTTTGGAAAACCTTCATAGAAGGTTTTTTAAAAAANCCTCAAGAGCAGAAACATTTGCACATATGTTATATAGTAGTCTTTGATGAATCTTTTTTCTTCCATAAATTTTCCTAATTTCTTGTTAAGGTTAGCTAAACTTTTGACATCTCCAACATCCTGTAGCTATGAGTTCTGCAGTTTAATTAAGTGCTTTGTGAAAAGTGTTTCCTTTTGTTTGCTTTAAACCTGCCACTTGATAACTAAGTCTTCTAAATTCCCTCATGGTGGGAACCAGGGCATACTTATTTTTTGTGTATTTTATTTATTCTAGTCCATATTTTATAGGATTTAATCATATTAATCTCACAGGTGTTTCTTTTCTACCTAGTCTTTTTTCACCTCTCCTCTTTAAATAACCACTTTTATGATCCTAGGTACACTTTTATGTAACTTCTTTAGTTGCTGTTTTCAGATGTAGGGGAGTAGAACTGCATTCAATATTCAACAAGATTTATATTGAACTCCTTTTCTGACTATGTCTACCATCCAGCTGATTTCATTCTCTCTCATGAGCATTTAGCTGAAGCTTGTATAGATAGATGTGTTTATGAAGACACCCAAAACTCTGTTTTGTGTGGATGTAGCTAATTTAGACTCATCATAGTAATAGTTTCATATTTACGTCTGTTGATATTCTTCAGATATTTTTTGTGCAGACACTCATCATGATATCCATCTGTAGATTGTTGCAGCTGGGTTTTTGTTTTCATAACTCTAAATAATTTAGTATTGCTAGCAAAATCTTCATCAGCATTCCTTGATCTTGCATATAAGTTCTGAATAGAAGAGATACATACATCCTTGCTTGACGTTTTTGGAAAACCTTCATAGAAGGTTTTTTAAAAAATATTATCTATTTATTATCTTCTAATGAATCAAGGATCTACTTAAGGTTTTTTTCTTATTATTCTGAGTAACTTACTGTCTAGAAGACCCCTTGGTGAAGAAGATTATTAAAAACTTTATGAAAATTCAAATACCTTATGTCAGTCACATGCCTCATGCTACTATGCTCTTGAATTTTTAAAAGAGCTCCAATAGGATTTTGAAACACAATAATACACTAAAAATTCTGATTTAATTTTCTCATTATATTATCTGTAGGTACAAAAATTTTCATTTTTTTCCATTTTTTTTCTAATAAAGAAGTTAGATATATTTGTGAATGTTTTCTTCTACTCCAGCTGGAAACTGTCAGAGGAATTGGCTTACTTTTGTTACCATTGATTCTCTCAGCACTAAGATAGTTTTCAGTAGAATTAAACATCTAGCTATTTAATATTTGATTTTTTTGCTCGTAGGTGAACATCATGCTGTGGTGATTTGCTATAATTCATTTTATTGATTTGTTCTAAGAGTTTTTTGACTGAGAGTCCAATTGCAGACAATTCCTACAATTCTCTCTCCATATAAAAGACTCCCATGTGGAAACCAGTTGAACCTCACCTGTAGAGAACACCAATATGAAGAATTTATTTAACTGTTCAGCTTTGGTGTTATCTCCTCTTACAGCTTCTCCATCATCCATTAGTCCCATAAAGGTTTTGGCAGACTGCCTGATTTTGATGCTGAAAAGATATTATTATTAGTTTTATATCTTTCTCTATATATTTTTATAGCTTAATATTTCATTTTCTAGATTATACTCTTTCCTACTTTCCATATTTGCACAAAAATTTTAATTTCTCAAAGTTACCTTTATTTTAGTAACAATTTAATAAAAATCTTTTAAAACTATATTCCACAACTGTTGGGCTTTTAAAAGGTGTTGTCTTCTGGGTTTTGTATGAATTAAATTATTTCATTTTCCCATGACATTATTCTTTTTGCATGACAGTGAACTGTATTATGAGTGTACACAATATGTATGTATTTGTACTGACAGCCCTTGACTTCAATACTAGTGCATTTGAATTTAAATTTTGTTCTGCTGTTGCTGGAACTACACAGTGTTCTTTCTACATTTTCTCCAACATCTTTGGAGGCACAAAATTAAGATCTGAGCTATGATCACAGAATCATAGAATCATAGAATCATAGAATCACCAGGTTGGAAGAGACCCGCCGGATTATCAAGTCCAACCATTCCTATCAAACACTAAACCATGCCCCTCAGCACCTCGTCCACCCATGCCTTAAACACCTCCAGGGAAGGTGAATCAACCACCTCCCTGGGCAGCCCGTTCCAGTGCCCAACAACCCTTTCTGTGAAAAATTTCTTCCTAATGTCCAGCTTAAACCTCCCCTGGTGGAGCTTGAGGCCATTCCCTCTTGTCCTGTCCCCTGTCACTTGGGAGACGAGGCCAGCACCCTCCTCTCTACAACTTCCTTTCAGGTAGTTGTAGAGAGCAATGAAGTCTCCTCTCAGCCTACTCTTCTCCAGGCTAAATGATGCCAGAACTCTTGATTTGCAGACACAATCTAAGGACACAGTTTTATAATAATTGTTGCAATTATACCAAGAGTTAGATTTAGTTTTACGAGAAATATACTTCCAACTAATTACACTTAACCAGATGCCTAATGAACGTTCTTCACTTTAGGGTTCTGTTTTAATCCAGTGAAGTAAAATCAAGCATATGATTCTATTACTCTTATAAACATCTGTTTAAATTCTCACAATTTATATGATTTAAATGTTTCAGAGACCTATTGCTGTTCTGCACTCTCTTTCCTTGTCCTGTAGACCATCTTATTAACATAAGCAAGTCAACACACTTGCACACAGAGAAAGTAAGTGTTCTGATGTAAAACCTCTGTGTATTCCAATATGCCTAGGACCTCAAAGAGCAGAACATTGAGTAATTATGTACCTGAGAAATCTGTATTTCATAGTTTTGACAAAAATAGAATTGGTTTCTTTTTCTTCTTCTGTCTTTTCTTTCCCCAGAATGATTTCCTTATTTTATAAAACTCAGGCAGATAGGGTGTGTGACTGACTTTCTCTTTCTTGTGATGATTTAATTTCTCCCCTGAGAAAAACATTTTAAACAATTCAGGACTTTGACATAAAGTTTCATCATTCTTAATCTATCAGGTCTTATTAATTCTGTCTCTGGTAGCATAAAATAGAGGGGACTTTTCCAAAGCCATAGTGAAGAATAGCTTCAATATGTTCTGCTTCATTTGCTATTCATTATGTAAATGAATTAATATTTACATAAATGCAAGTGTTCTTTGCATGGCGTTCAAACCTCTCAATTCCATCACAACTATCTCACCCAATAAGCCTTCTCCAACAACCATTACTAACTGCAGAGATGTGTCCAGTGCCCTTATTGGAAACTTCCCACAGACCAAGTCTGGCACATCTGGACATCTTCCATCTCTTGGAGATGAACTCCCCGCTTACTTTTCAGGTATTCAAATCACCACTCAGTTTCAATATTTCTGTAATGATTTAAGTGTCCAGCATTGTCTGTGCTGATGTCCAGGGAGATGTGGGCTCTATACCAAGATATAAGCAGAAAATGCCTGCAAATGTTGTAATTATAGATTAGGACAAAGATAATTATTCATGTTGTATTTTAGTAGTGTAACTCAGAAAAATAGCAGAATTTGTTTGATCAAAACACAGGTCACTGGAATTCAAATGAGTTACTGTTTTCTAGCTACAGAATTAAATCCAGTTGGAGATGTTGAGAATTTATCAATGCATCCAAATCTTGGATGTGAATGTGTAGTTTGATACTTAAGCTCCAGAGTGATGTCTGGATACTGCAAAAATTTCTTCCATCTTTACTAGCCCCCTGCTTTCCACCACACAGTGCATTGGAAGCAAGGGTGGGCTTGAAGGACAATAGATTAAGTATTTTGCTGAGAAAATGACAGGCCTTGGCTATGAGGAAAGAAACGTCCAAGTCTCATTTGTTCTCAAGGTGCTAATGCACCTTAGACCAGTACTAACAGGGTTATTACTACAGGCTGAATGAGAATTTGTCTACTTTCAGAGTGCCTGCTATGATAGCTGTACACTATGCAAAGGACTGTCCGGTTTGTATATCTAAATTTTTGAAACTCACTTGCTGGGACATGTTTCTTCCTTTTCTGCCCCTTGCTATCTGTATATGTCAATAGAGTTTCGGTTTCCTGCCTGTCTATTCCTAAACTTATCATCAATGTCAGCTATTTTACAGCAAAATACCTTCTAGACATATAAGGGAATAACAATTTTTTATTAGTTCGAAAGTTTAAGTCGAGTTTCCAAGGGGAGGAGAGGAGGTGCTGCCTTCTAGTTCT
This sequence comes from Piaya cayana, assembly GCA_013389865.1. Lineage (NCBI taxonomy): Eukaryota > Metazoa > Chordata > Aves > Cuculiformes > Coccyzidae > Piaya > Piaya cayana. The sequence goes on from WAAB01006035.1 coordinate 55,762, forward strand.
CATTCCACAGACTATAAAAACACCTAAGAGGATGTTTTTAATCTTCTTACCTAAAAATCTTGGAGAATTTAAAAAGCAAATAGATTTGGAGATTAATTCAGATGTTAATGAAACCAACATCTTTACCATGGATGAGCCTCTGGACTTCAGCAAAGCCTTTGACACAGTTTCTCACAGCATTCTGCTGCAGAAACTGTCAGCCTCCGGCCTGGACAGACACACACTCTCCTGGGTGGAGAACTGGTTGGCTGACCGGGCCCAGAGAGTGGTGGTAAATGGAGTTAAATCCAGCTGGAGGCCAGTCACAAGTGGGGTCCCCCAGGGCTCAGTGCTGGGTCCANGTTTCCAAGGGGAGGAGAGGAGGTGCTGCCTTCTAGTTCTCATTCCACAGACTATAAAAACACCTAAGAGGATGTTTTTAATCTTCTTACCTAAAAATCTTGGAGAATTTAAAAAGCAAATAGATTTGGAGATTAATTCAGATGTTAATGAAACCAACATCTTTACCATGGATGAGATTCTTTGAACGTATTTTAGGTCTCCCCCACTTTATTTTCAATCTGCCTAAACTACCTGTTACTTCACTCCTGAAGAGGAAGATATATGGTGATGGCAGTGCTTAAATCAAACAGCTGATGCAGCAATATTATTATTTAACGTGCAATATAAATTTCTATTTAGAATTTGAAGAACGTGTATCTGTCATTGTATTATCATACCTATATCATTGAAGTTATGGGGCCTGGAGCCACTTAGTTCAGTTAGAAGGAGAAAGAATTAAGAAGGTTGTGGATAACCAGAAGAAAGGTTTTCTTTATTTACAAACACTATATATTCACAAGCGCAGTAGAGGAGCTCAGCATTGTTATTGACCTAATGGCAACGTGGCTCTATGTTTGAACCTGCTGGCACTGAAGTGTGACCCAAACTTATTTTTCTAGGCCTTAAAATCATAGTTTTGAAGTTGAAATCCTTGTGTCTATTTCCTTTTTTTACAACTTACCAACTACCTTAGAACTATTCCTTCTTGAAATCACTGTTTTATCTCATATAGCAGAAGATACAGGGCTAAAAAAGAAAGGAAAAAGGAATGAATACTTCAGTGCCTTGTGGTGGAAAGCTACTATATGTTTTTTGCCACCATATCAAATTTCCCCCTTATCTTTACAGGTCAATATGCATAATGTGAAATAACATGCATTTCAAAGAGGTAGTTGTTTTTAGATTTTGTAGCTCCCATTCTAACTTGCTGTTTGTGGTACAATGAATTAAGGTAGCTAGAGTGTGAACATTATTGTATCAATTTTGCCATTCATTCAGAACCTATCTTAAGAGTTCTGTGGGTTTTATGGAAACCACGAATCTTGCCTCAACGTATATTAAGGTTGATCCTCCAGAAAGCTGAGGTTTGTAAAAAAATCTTAATGCCAATTTCCACAGTAAGCTGAGAAAAGACATAAAGTTATTTAAGATCTGAGTTAGAAGGTCCTGAGGTCAATGAGCTGACCATTCACATTTTATGTAGCTTTCAGATCTTTGCAGATGAAAGCGGGAGATCTGGAGCATGAGCAAGGAAAGGAGCTCTATACGTAATTCTGAGCTATGCAATGACTAGGCATGATGGAGGATCTGGGCCAGTATATTAACAAATACTTCTCTGGGATGTTGTTTTTAGGTACATGGAAGTCATAAATAATCAGTCATAAAATAATATCAGTGTTGTAAATTAGGTTTCTACCTAATGATTTGAGAATAAGATCCGAAGGATTCTTATGAAGATTGCCACCATAGGTATTTTCTTTCATACAAAAAAATATTTTTAATACAGAAGGCCTTTATGACTGCTAAAATATTAGGAGTTTGTCAACTTCCATAAATGATTTTTTCCAAATATAATGTTTGTTCATTCACATTTTTCATCAATCATGTGATAAGAACTTTTATTCAGTACTATAGAATGTTCTTGTAATTCTGCCAAAAGTACCAAAAGGCATTTTTCTTTAGAACACTGAATATTTATTATGTGTTAGAACTTTTCCCCTTCTTTCACACATAGTTAAGGCGGTAAGTCAGTATGGAAGACAAAATAATTTTAAACTTTGGGAAAAAAACCTGAACCTTTCTATCTGTAGTTTTCAAATACCTTTGAGTTTAACATCTAATTATGCAGTAACATCTCAGAGATATGATTATGGTGTTTATCAGGGTGGTACAGATAACTTTCAATGCTGAACAGATTCTTAATGATAAGTCTTTTCTTCCAGGTTTAGTTATTTTAAACTTTAAATGTCTGTAAACTGATAATATCTGAATATTTGTTTCATTTTGAGGGTGTTGGTGGATTTATTATCACTGAGAGGCAAATGTGACATATATGTATTATATTACTAACATGATTTGTTTACTAGTATTACTGTCTACTGATATTTTCCATGATTGTTGGATTGAATTTGAAAAATAAAGCTCTTTTCAAGCAGGACAAGAGCTAAACATCTGTGGCTGTGTTAAGTATTTCTAAAAGTGATCACTTTTTTTCAGTTGTGTTAAAAATTGTGTTAGGCCTATAAAACTGAGTATGTCAAATTTGTCATGAAGAAATTTGGAACCTAAGGGGCTGTGTGGTTGAGTTACGTGTTACAGAAAGGAGAATTTTATTAACATTGGAAAATGGCCACACTGAATCAAGAAAGCTGTATTGTCTTTCTCAGTTTGAAATGACATGAAATATTTTGCTAGGATTTCACTTCAAAGTGTTCTGAATGCATAGCACCATCAGCCTGGCACGCAGTGACTACAAGTGTGGGCACATGCGGAGAAGTATCAGGCTCCAAAGATTATGGCCTTGGATATCAGTACAGTGCCTTGGTGCCCTGTGTTTTGTGAAAATGTTGATTATAATGAAGATAATATTGCAAAGGGCTAAAGATCAGTTCATGTTTGCCAAGTGCTTTGCATGTATAAATGCATATTAAATGTTTATTAAAAATAGTTGATGCGGTACTTTATTTATTGTGAGTAAAGAAACAAAAGAAACTAGGAGTTCCAGAGTGCTAAAAAGTAATAAAATCAAATAACTATTACTACTACTACTGCTACTACTACAACAACCATGCTTGCAACAGGTAGCATACAATGTCTAAAAGAATGCTTAGTATAAGCTGATACAAAAAAAGATAAAAATGCACCATCCTGTTATGGAAATGGAGAAGACATGACATTGGTCAGTCCATGACAAAGAAAAGGTCAAAAATTACCTCCATTGCAGCAGATTTATCTGAGAAATTTGTGTAAATACCAATGGAATTCTTGATCTGGAAAAAGCCTTTTTGCACAGCTTTTACTTGTTTCTAAGTAAATGTTTAATCTTTTTTAAAAAATAATTTAATTATTGAGAGATTTTATTTAGGATGCTTTACTGCAGCTATGTGCAGAGTGGTGTCTGTGCTGCTGTAATGCTAATTGCATGGCTCTCCAGCCTGGGGAACTGTTCATCTGTGCTTCTCTTTTTGTCTTGCATGCTCAGGTCTCATCCTTGCACAGAGCTGTGATGTGACTGCTCACACTGTTGCTGAAAATTTAGGGTCTTGTAGGATTAGTATACTCTAATTTGCTACATTTTTGATCACTTTAATTTTAAAATGTAGTCTAAATAGCAGCTGAAGATTACATATATATTCAAGTCCAGCTCAAAATTACTGCCGGTCAAAGTAGTTTGATCTTCCTGTAAGATACAAGAAAATAATGTTGACACAGTTAATAAAAACAGTTTTAAATCTAGGCTGGAACCTCCTCCTGGGCTTGGAATTAAATACAGCTCAAGTGCAGTTTGCTTTAACGCATAATGGCTACTTAAATGTTGTTATTTTATTCTGAAGACACTTCTTTTAACAAGTTTTAATGTAACTGTATCTGTCCTGCAACATTGGTCAGAAAGCAACTGCTGTTGGCAGTTATTTCATTTATAATGTGTGATAAGACAGCAGAAGCAATTCAGTGAATCACAGAAGTAGCTTTAGGGAGCCCATAGGCCACAGAACTAATTTGAGCCTGTAAGTAAATAAAAGACGTGAAAGTAGAGTTCCCATTTTCTCAGTGGAATCAGAATGACAAGGTCAATAGGCACAGATTACTGAACTGAACACATTTACAATATTGATACTTGTACTACATAGAGTATAAGTATACACATATTTCCTAGTCTGTCAGAATCTGTTGTTTACAAAACAGCAATACAATAATTCAGAGAAAACCAACATTATTTGCTTTTGGTTTAACATGCAAGCATTTTCATGATTCAAATGGCTTAACTTTGGAATATATCCTAGTAGTGGCCATAGAGACTGGTTTTTATTTTCTCATTCAGTCTGTGAGAAACATTGAGGTTTTTGGTAAATTTGACAGTATGAATGTAATAAATTAAGTAATCTACCATTTTTACTGTGTTTCAGTCATAGTTTATATATAGCAGATATTTAACTTTATTAGGAACAAATGCAAAATAAAGCCAAGGAGTTAAATGAAAAGCCTCAGTTTTGTGGAGTTCTGGTGCCAGTTGCTTTCTGAGTTCTGAGTGTTAGCTGGAGTGCATAGTAGTATTTTCTTTGATGACCATTTTCCAACTATATGAGATTAGAATATCATTCATTTTTTCTTACAACCTAAGAATTTTCATATTCTGTGGATGTAGTTTGTAACAGTGCATCTAGTATAACACAATTGGATCCACCAGATTACCAACTCCCCTGCATTTCCTCCTGGGTTGTTGTTTTGCATTATTCCTACGACGAGTCTTTTTTCCTTGCTAAAAGAACAGTCTTTCCACTTCTTCACAGCCTCCAAACAAAGAGAAAACCTTTCTGCCCAGCAAAATGAAAAAGCAAAAGCCATTCAGACCAATTAATTCATACAATCCCTGCATATTTACTTGTATTTATTTGTTTCTAATTTTTCTAGGCAATTAATATGTAAAATGCTACTGTTTCCTCCTTTGTCCCAGCTATCTTGCTATCAGTTTAGACATTGAAACCTGTGAAAATTTGACAACAATGAATCAAGATATTACACTAAAATGAAGTAGAACCACTACATTGATCTATATTGCCTAAGTGGTTGATAATGTAATTTAATTGCATTTCTCTGTTGAAATCTGGTGACAGGACTACTTATTAGCATTTACTAGCTTGGAACTATATTTTTGGTGCTTATGAAACACCTTTTGATGGATTTGAAATTAAAAATGTATTTCATTACAATACATAACACAGAGAGAGCTCCTATTAATTGTTCAAACTTTTACATACGTCATGTACTTAGCATCATCAGTTAACTTAATAATTAATGTTTTCCTCCTGTCTCAGTGGATAAAGATTCCCTGTAGCTTGGTAGAGCTCATGAAGTGAGACGAGCTGTCATCTGTATAATGTCTGCCTGATTTACTGCAGAAATGGGTAAATTTGCCATGACTGAAGGGGAAATCCACTGGAACAGGAGAGAAATATTCACAGCTGAAGCAAAAGAGTATGCTGCCATGAAAAAAATAATGTCTAACTATCTCTGAGTTCTGCAATGGCAAGTGAGCTAATTAAACCAAATTTCTCATATAATAATTTCCATTCTCTAAAACACTTCACATTTGTTTTGAAAACTTCCTATCTTGCATTCTCAGCAGTAGATAACTGCAAGGGGCTTCTACCCTCAAAATGGTGCTACCCAAAGTTCAGTACTGTGACAGTCTCAGATATATTAGAATAGACAGTTGATGTAATGGATGCTTTTCTTTACATTTTATTGCTTCCCTGTTTATTAATTGTAGAATATAATCCTCTTTTCTGTCATGGTTGACTACTATCCAGTAAATAAGTTCTCTGGATGCATTTTGAAAATCAGACAAAGTGTTGAAGAACTGCATATCTAGTAACCACTGTCTGCTGTTCAATGCAATGATACAGAATGTAATTTCCATCCTCTACAACACAATGGACTTGCAGTTTGCAAACAGTGTATGTATCGGGGAGTTTGTGTGAAAATGTAAACTCACTACAATTAGATAACCAGAATTGTTTGAAAAGAAGCAATTAAAGAAAGAGAAACTTTATCTGAACTGTTAGAGCTAGAAAGGCAGAACTTGAGATATTGTCAGTATAGAACTATGAATTTAAAAAAATAGCCTACCTGAACTTATATTTCCAGGTTTTTAAGGTTATATGATAATCATTACTTTCAGCTTTCTTTTTTAATTATTTTTTTTATGTGAAGACTATCAGGGAAAATAAACTAAATAAGTTTTTTTGCTTCCTTCTGATGAAGTTGTCAGCCAGTTTCTTAAATGTAAACATGTGGGTGATCTGGAAGGCTTCAGCAGAACAGCACCCATACTTAAGGATGAACATAAGTTTTGGAGTTTTAGTGCTGCCTTATAGATGACATCCATTGAAACCTAAATACTAAGTTGAAGGATGATTTAGGCTAATATGATATTCCACAAAGTGGTGTGAATTTCCTTGTATGGCCTTTATGGAGGAAAAAAGAATATAGCTGTGTTTCTAAGAGCTGATCTGTACAGGTAGAGAAAGATAATTCCAAAATAATCCTTTAACTTGGGCAATGACATAAGCTTCCTCTGAGTTTCTGTCACAGCCCAGAGAAAGGTAAACTGAATTTCACACAAAACCAGAATTGCTTTAAATCTGTGTTACAGGCAAGACATTGGAGATGTTCTTTTATTCATTGCTTAAATACATGATCTCCAAGATATTATGTGTTCTGTAAGCTGACACCTGCTTCTGTTTTTTTTTATATTACATAGAGTATGTTATTTTGAAATTATATTATACTTGATTATATTGTCATTGTCTTTCATATAAAACTGCCTAAATATTATAAAGAATACAAGAAAGATGGAAAATAGATCTCTGTAACTTTTTAGTCATGAATAGTATAGCATCAAGTGCAGTTATAGCATATGTAGTTCAATTGTATTTAATTCATCATTAACTACTATATGGAGTAATAGGAATTCTATTGATCATTTACAATTATTTGAAGAATGATAGAATACTGGGTTTATAAGAAAGAGGTACCAGAAACAAATTGCCTAACAAGGCGTTAGATTTATCCAGTAAAACTGACCTCTATGAGTAAGTCACAAGTGAAACCAAGGCTTGTAAAGATGATCATGAGCTTTATATTTACCAGTGTACACTATTCAGAAAAGATACACCGTATTGCTAACAGTGAAAGAGAAAATTAATAATTCTTTATTCAACTATTCTTGAACATTTAAGAGGGAACAATGCTATAAATACAGTTACTAGAGTTACAGGATGGATTTTCCATACACTGTGTTTAAAAAGCAAAACCAAAGAAAGATTTGTAGATGGAGATAATGCAAAATCCTGCAGAGCTTCCCTCAGACGATAGAATAAAAAAAACGTTATGGTTGGAGGAGGTTGTCCTCTGCCCTGAAGCATAAATGAAGTGAAGCTGTCACCTCACATTCTGCCTTCTCTGTGACTCCAGATATTGAACAACAGCACGGTGGCTAGGCTTTCAATCTCAGTTTTTATAAAAGTGTCAACTTCTGTTTCAAATGCAGCAGTTCTTATTTTTGCTTTCCCATTCACCCATGATAGTTCACCAGTCAGTTTAAGAAAAAACAGTTTTAAGAATTCATGCCTTGGTGATATGAACACCTGAGCTCCCTTGTGTGTTTTAATGCAGGAGCTAACAAATGAAGACAGGTGATTTGTAGTGTAGATAATACACAGTTGGGTACCCCAGACGTGTGTCTACTCCTTTGTCAGTGTTGTTAACAAAAGGCAGGCATGCTCAGTAGTCAAATAGTGATATAAAGTATTTGTCAAATGGATGGGTTTATTTGAAAGAAAATACTGTTTTTACTCTTCTAATATATTAATAAAGTGAACAGATAAATAAAAATTACAGCTGATGGACACCTTTCTTATGAAATTTAATAGTTGAATGTTTTTTAATAGAAAATGGAAAGCTTAGTCTTTGTTTCTTTCACATTAACTTATATTTAGCTTTCTCTGGAAATATTTGTGGACCTGAATTTACCAAAACCGTGTATATGCATTAAACATAAGTGAGACTTAAGCCGTGAGTTTTGGGGATTAGTGGATTTCTGTGAGGTGAATTTAAAAATATTTCTGTCTTAGTATCTGGTATATTGAGAGGTCATGCTTTGACATGAGGACTATTTCTCAGTTATAACACAAAGAAAACATTGGTATAATAATACATTTGACTTGTAAATGCTTACTTCAGAAGTATACAGCGTTAAAAATTCTGAAGACATAATTTAAAATTTCTTTTACTTTAACCTGTCAGCTGGTATAGAGGAGATTACAAAGGGAAATCAAAGAATGACCATAAAAGTCCTCTTGTAAGGAAGGCAAGAAATCATAAACACCCAGAACACCAGCACCATCATGTGTAGTCCAGAAGTGGAGATCTTCAAAGAGCAATTGAAAAGATGTAAAACTCATCCCTGTTCCAGATCTCAATATTCAGAAGAGAAATTTATAAAATGTGCTTGAAGATTGAGTACTTAATTAGCATTGTTTCAATCCCTTTATCATTCAAACATAATTTGTTTCCTTGTGTTTCCAGTAAAACACAAGTCCATGAAAATCAGAAACATTACTGTCATATTAAAAATAGTTGAACGAAAGAGACTTTGCCTTTAAGAAGATGAGAATCAGGAGTGAATTAGCTACCTGCTGAAAGGACCTAAACTTTTATCAATTAATCCACTAAGATTTTTGGGGTTTTTAAATAACACTTTTTTTCTAGTTTTCAGTGGAAGATTTGTTTAACATAGAACAAAATGCATTGCTCACACTACATTTTCAGTCTCATACGCTAATTGTAATCACCATGTGATGAAATAGCACAGCTTCTGAGGCTCTCTTGAGGGTAAAGGAAAGCAAACAAACTGTTATAAGAAACAATTTAGAAGGTTGATAATCTTAGCTCCCTAGGCAGGAATAATTTTCCACTCAATACGCAGTTAGGACCCATATGCAAAGAAGGGACACTGGGGAAAAAGAAAGCCTCATGATTCCATTACAAGTTTTGGTGTTTCTATCACCACTATTTCATTCATATTGCTTGTTTGTAGTTCAGGAGAAGCACACTATCAGCAGTTGAAAATGGAAGACTTTATTACAAATGTTATAAAAGCCAGACTCCACATTGCTTTGAAGTGCTAACTACCTTTGGCTAAAACAACATCATATGACCTAGGAAAAAATTTTTGTTATTTACATATGCCTTTAATAGATGAATGGATTATCCATTAATACAGTTAGACCACTGGATTCCTAATGACAGGTTGTTTAAACCACATTAAATACAGCTTCAGTCTAAAGACTGATGATATAAGTAAGACAAAGGAGCATTGGACATTGAGCTTTTCCAGTAGAAACAGCTCCTTCCTCTCTGTTGTGTATGGGAATCTGTGCTATCCCATCTACTGTGGTGTCAGGCACATACCATAAATTATTTCTTAAAAATATAACAAGTTTTTAAATGTAGCATGCATGCTGTATCTTAGGACACTGGGCCTTTCTTGACTAATCTTTTCACTCTCTAACTACATTTCTACAAGGCTTTATACTTGCTTGCTGCTTGAGATCTCTTCTAGTCTTCAGGCTTCTGGAACACAAGCCTTTTCAAGGTATGCATGTTTGTAATATTTTAATTTAACAAGCTAGATTTCATTTACAGTGACAACTGAAAACCCCAAACAGCTTTACCCCAAGAATGAAAAAATATACTAGAGCAGCAATATAAATAAGGTGAATTAATGGGACTCAATCTCCAGTATAAACTGTACTGTTTTTGTCAAAAAACCCCAAACAAACACGTCAAAAGTCGTTTTATGAGAAATATAGGAGTTCTACAGAGTTTCCACTAAGACCAACAGATCATTGTATCTAAGGAAACTCATGCTTACACTCTCTGTAAAATCCCTGTGCTTTCAGACATGCATATTGTACGTAGATTCCCATCAGTTATACATGAATACCTACCCATGAAATCAGTTCCCTGTTCAGGAAATCTTGTATCCTCTTTGTTCTTGTTGGTAACTCGTTCCTTCCCCCTCCGGACAGCACCCAGATTTTTAAAGTTGTACTTTTAGGGAGGAGGATTAGGCACATATTTTGAGTCACATTGAATTTGAAAGACGGGATTCTTGAGAGTACCCCTAGCACTGTGTTGGGCTATGGAGTCTTCAGCTCAGCAATGACTCAGAGGGAAGCACATCAATTATTGAGTCTCCAGCGCTGTCTCCTGCACCATCTGGTTTTGTTTTGAAGAGGCCTCCTCTTCAATGCTTGGTATTGCTCACCTTATGAAATCTGACAATCACAGCCTAAGACAATACAGCTACAGGCCTGTTTTGCATTACTTAAACAGTGCAATGGACACAAGGTCTCCTGCCACAAGGAGAGATTTTCAAAGACAATTTGAACTCAATTCTCATGGAAATTCAAGAGGAAAACTGATCATTGTCAATGCATTTCTGTAATTTAGCTTACATAATGCCAATAGTAAATGCTATTTCTGCAAGGAGGTGTGGTCTCAAGTTTTCTTTCAGGAAACCTCACTGGCACCAACATTGCTCCATTAGGAAGAGAAAAATCTCTTGAACTATGGTTTGGTTATGACTCTGCTGGATTCATTATGTTCCTTGCTGTTGTTTTTATTCCAAATTTCTCTTCGGATAACATCTAATTGCAAAGCTGGTTGTCTAAGATACTAAAACTTCCCAAATTCACCTTCTCCTATGTGACAGCATTGCAATGCAAATGATTTTGTTGAAGTGTTCATGCCTCATCAGAGAGTACAGTCCTTTAAACAACAGTATTATGTTCTCTTGTAAAAATGTGAAGTAATGTTCATGGATGATTGTAGGCAATTTGATCCAGGAAGATGCCAAGAAGAAACATTTTCAATTGTTGATGATACTGATGATTCAGTAGCAGTATACACATTTAAATTTTGAGTGTGGCACACTGTGGTTGATTACAATACCTCTTCTGGAGTGTTAAGCTTTGATTTTGGAAAATGTAAGACTGAAAAGATTAAATTCATAAATCACCTTCATTTTTCTCCTTTATGAGATAGTAAATTCACAGAACTGTGTTTTTGTTAACCATCCTACTAAAGATTCAGAGGATTTAATCACAAGATTGTGAAATATGCACAGTTAGAAGCCCAGACAGTACATTTGTGTCTAAGATGTACAAATGCACGATATGTACACATTTGCAAAAAGGTTGTGTAAAGACATGTTTAAAACAGAATAAAATGTAACTTTGAATTCTTTGTTCTCAGTGTCTATAGTTTCACTCTGTTGAAACTGCTCTGTTTCTTAGCCAAGCCAAAGGTTCACAATGCATGCCTTCAGTTTTAATTTCTAAGAGTAGCAATTCAGTGTGACAAATCTACTGCAAAGGATTTAAAGCTTCTACTGATCTCCTGAATACTGCTAGGTGGGTTGACATTAAAAATATCTTATACAAGTAAATGCATGCTAACAAGTGACATCTCTAAGTCAGTACTGAGGGAAGAGGAAAGGTCACTTACCTTAGTTATTGTGCTATGGAAGTGGATCACAGGCAGAGCATCTTCGAATATGGTTCTTTTGTAGTGCATTTGTTTGTCTGTAAGTATAGGGCATTAGAGAAGAATTGCCATGCACTTTCACCTTTGATATAATTTTAGGTTCTTATTTCTCCAGCCTGCATTTAGCTAATTCTTTTTGTGCTCTGTTTGGCACTATGTTTCTTTACTTCACCTGTAAAATATAGAGGTTTCTTTATTGACTGCAAATGTTCATTAATGTGACCCAGAGTTTTCTGGGTGCTGTCGCTGTTCTTGCAGGGAGAGAAAAGTCCACTACCATACTTTGTACTCAATTGTGTCTTTAATTTGGTGTTCTAGACACCCACAGATTTTTTGCAAAAAAAAGCTGTTTTGAATTTTCTAGACCTCTTCTCAATAAGGTGACTGCTTCACCAGTAGCACAGCACAAGTCCCAAACCAGATACTTCAACCATTGCTTTCTTCTATGCTTTCTGTTTATCATTTTTTTTTTTTAAATCTTTTGCATTTTTTTTAACTGTGTCATTCTCTGTAGATCTATAACACATGAATAATATGGATTCTGTCAACATCTTAGCTCTTGAGTACATATTAAAATCCATTAGTGAGTGATCATATAACTACACTGCTGACTGCTCACTGCTCAGTCCAAATTTGGCACATTTTGATTAGTCTTACATATTTGTGAAGTGCTGATCTCTGTGGAATGCACGACTTCAGTGTCTGTCCGTATCATAGGAATTAGGCATACTTAACTCCAAGAAAATTTTGGTATCTTTAGACAAGCTTGCACCAATGCAGTTTGGGTAATACTATGTGTATAAAGCCGTGTGCTTTATCTATCCAGTACAGTGTGTCTGCTATGGAACCCAAGTAATGACAATATTGTGTGACACAGTAATACCAGTACTTTTGTTTAATAGTGATGTTCTTCACCAAATACACAATTTGTGTATGAATAATTAGCTAGAAAATAAATATGTTGATTTTGGTGAAGTTTCCCCAAACTTACAATAAAGAAAAAATGTAAGCATATGGTTTGTTTAAAATTAATAGATAGAGGCAAATCAATATGTACTTGGTGTTTAATGTCTGCATATATGTTATCTCTGGAGCAACTACTTCAACTTAGCTGGGGCAGAAGTGCTCTCATATGAAGAAGAAAGATAAAACTTCCCATGTTTGACAGCAGGAGTGTTTTTAATTATTCTCATTGCTCTGCAGAAGACTAGAAGACTATTTAAAAAAAAACCCTAAAGAACTTTACACATGAATCAGACAGCAGACAGAACAGAAATAAGAGCAGGTGAAAAATAAGAAAAAAAAGAGGACCAAAATTATAGTTAAGATTGGAGAAATGAACATTATGTAGAAGACAATCTAATATCCACAGTCAGAAAGAAAAATAAAAGATGCAGTCACCTGAAAAGCACATAAGGCTTGTAGAAGTTATCTATTTAAACATTTTCTAGTTTTTAAAATCAGGGGGTTGTGACATATATATGGACTGTGCATAATTTGCAATAGAATATTTCCCATAATTCCAGTCTGTACATAGTGTTGCCAAGCAGGAAGCTCAGTGTCCTAAACGGGTGGTTTGGCTTTCTTTTTAAAAGATGCTTGAAAACAGAGGCGATGCTGTTTCCCAGTATATATACACACATACATGTACGCAGACACATTAATACTGTTTAGGTCATTAACCTAGAAGCAGAAAATCTAGAAGGATTTTCTGACTTATCCTAATGGGCTTGCTGTCAGTGTTTCCCTTCACAATAGATTAATCACCAAACTATATAACAGTCAAAAGGAAAGCAGTCTCCAATGTAGAGTCATTAAACCAGTAATCTGCTTCCATCTAGACCAATAATGGTTAGCAATATAGAGCGTCCTCCTATGGTATATGCCTAGCAGTCTGGAAGATTGCGTTTCAAAGGTTCTATTTAGCAACCACCAGTGAATGTAAAATAATCCATGACTTTCCCTGACCCTTTTTGAACTAGTTTGCCCTTTTGACCGCTAAACCATCTTGTTATGAAGAGTTTTACAGATGAACTATATGAATTATGTTTTGATTGATACACATATAATATTCTCACTTAAGGGGTCCCTAGTTCTTTCAATGCAAGAAATGCACTGAATATTATTTCTTATTTTTGTGCCATATTATTCACAAGTTAATATCTCAGTGTACTTTGGTCCTGCTTTTCTCTCCCTTCCAAGTTAACTTTTCTGAACTGCTTAGTCCTCTCTAGTACAGAATACATAAACTAGGAATATACACATACTCAGGAACATCACTGAGATGTTTAGGGAGTTTTCAGGCATGTGCCAAATGAATTCTGAGTTTTTCTAAGGCTGGTGATCATGGAAATAGGGACTTCTGGGGGTCACTTTTGCAGACTTAGTTAAAAAGCATCCAGTGAAGTTTGGAATTGACACAGACTTCCCAAACATAAAGACATGAAGCAGTTAGAAGGAGCAAATACTTTATGTTTGATGTTAGTTGTACTGTCTTCTGCACAGTATTTTTGGCTAGACAAAAGAAATTCTACCATTTATTGAGCCCTGTCAGGATATCTTTTTAAAGTTTTTGCAAAACATCTCAAATGAAAGCTAGAATGGTCCTTTACTATTCTAATAGTGGGATTATTGCCCTGCAGGTCCCCACACATTGTATCAAAATCTTTTTTGTTGCTTTCTCTTTTCTAGTAAAGTATTTTTAATTTTTGCTGATGCTGCAAGTCTTCATTATACTCTTTAAATCTTTCTTTCTACAGTGCTCCTTTTGTTATTTTATATATAATGGGTCAAAATTATCTCTGGCACAAAGCCATGGTATTAAACCAAGAATTAATATAGTATTCTTAGACTGAAAAGTGCTTACAGTCATTTGAACACCAAAGATAAGGGAGAGAGGCATATTTCTAGAATCTTTTCAAATGAAGGAGACAGGACTGCTGTTTAAGGGAGTTTCAGTTGAGTACGGAGACAGACTGAATGCAATCAGTCAAAAGAGATTTATTCAAGAGTCATAAATTAGTGTCTACCTTAGGTCTCTTCAGTCTCCTTTTGTTATATATCATCTCTTGTCCTGACATTCAGTCTGAAGTATTTCCTTCAGCCAGTAAAGAAAGATTTTCCAAACTCAAGAGTCCAATTAGGAAAAATGTTCCCTTGCCTTTCAGGATTGCATTATCTGAACCAATTCCCTCCAAAGCACCATCTACAATGGAGGCATTTATAACGGAAAGTATCTCAGTAGGAAAGGGTACTCACTTATTGTATGAAAAATTGAAAACTACAGGCTGAAAACAGGCACAGCTTGAGTGCTTCGGTATACCTGCTTTGTGTCTGTTTTATGACTGAGGCAGTATTCAAGAATTGTGAGGAAAAGAAGGGGTAAAGATAGATTGAAAAGTTGGATAAAAAGTAGAAAACTGTTTCCATACCAGCTGCTATGAGAAGGTTCCACAGTTACAAGTGTTATTCCAATTTTCAGCAAAGAATTACTTCAGCAGCTTTTGTTTTAAGGATTGCCTCAGCTTTTGAAACTGCCTCCTTTACTGGCAGGTCCAATTCCTGCAACAGCTCCCGTTCTGTGAGTTAGCTGGCATCTCCTGATCTGTAAAGGGAAGATTTTAAAAATAACAGACTTCAGCCTCTTTCCCTCCATTGTCAAGGTTTTGTCAACAATCACAAGAGGTAGAAACATTCTCAATTGCTTGTTCATCATGCTGTAATGAATGGGTCTCTTAGCTGTGCTGGCACAAATGTCTGTGCACCCACACTGTCAGCATGCCACAAACTTTTTTGGCTTTGAAAACACATTTCTCTCTCTCCTTTGCCCTCTCTCTCTTTCCCCATGCAAACTTTAAACCAGACAACTGCCCAGATTTGCTAAGAACAGAGGCATAGAAGTGGTTTTGCTAGAAGAACTGAAAGGTTAATATGGTGCACAGACAGGAGTGGATCACATCGGAGAAGCCAATAGTGCTACTGAAACTACAGCCTGAGACACCAATAACTGGTGCTTTATAAATGACATCAAAGGTTGGAAACACAGATCCCGTGTATTTTAATTACATGACATATAATTAAGCTTTCTGTTCGGTTTTGTGAACATATGCTGGAGAAATATCACTGCATATTTGCTCTGTTTTCAGAGACAGGATTCTAGGCTCGATAGACATATTCTGTAGTTTTTCCAGTGTCTTATATGCCCTTCTCTAAACATGGTATTTCTGCGTAATCATCAATTAAAATAACTAGGCATGATCGGATTTTGTTATTTCATTTCAGTTTGTCTGTGCCATTGGTATTCTCCACCTTTCCCATCACTGTAAGTTCATTTATTTTCCTTGTGACAGCTGATGTCAAACTGATCTGTATTTATCATCTCACCTTCAATATTTGCTGGGATGTGCTGCAATTAGAGCAGCTGACATTTTGCTGTAGGCAGAACTAGAATTATATTGTGTGCATTCTCTGTGGGTTACTTGTAAAGGGTCTGGCTACCCTTTACACACAGTCATTTGGATTCTTTGCTAGGCAGTTCTGTAGTCTGTGTTGACACAATACACCATTCATTTTGGGTCCTCTGTACCACAAACAGGTGATGTGTCTGGTGCAGTTGAGAGATAGCAAAGATGGAACTTAGAAAGGGCAAGGTGATAGAAAGCTAAATCAGAAACTGAATAAGACCACTTCTGGCTGGTAAAAATATTGTGGTACATGATTCTGAACCAGTGAGAGTTTGAAAACTGTGGCAACAATGTATCCCTGACCCAGGCAGATCCTAAGGATCTGAGTATAGTAGCCGAGCTGAGAACAAAATACTGTACCAGTTGAGGACACAGAGTTGAGAAGGAGTATTTGTCAGCTGCAGTTCAGGGAAGAAAAAAAATGTGGCTTTGGAAAGGACAAAATAGATGAAGGTGCAAATCTATTTTAAATTCACGGAAATAATTTCCAAGTGATTTCTCTGGCTTCAGGGCAAGAATTTGAATATTCTGGTAACTAATTTAAAAGAAATATTGCTGATGTGAAGTCTGAAGAAGTAGCATGAAACAAAAAAATTATTTTTATGTCTTCCAAGTTGCTTTGGATAAACATCTGACATTAAAGTTTGCTTGAAATTTTAGTGTTGACACTTCACTGGCTTAAAGATATCAGTGCTATATTTGCAACATTGCCAGATCCACCATCCAGTTATATAGTGTCACATGGAGTTTTGTACCATAGTGCATGATAGACAGAGCCATGGCATCTTAATGCCTGATGGGAGCTGCAGAGTGCAGGACAGGAATAAGAAAAATGTTCAGCATGTTAGTATCCTCATGAAAAGGGAAAAGTCAGGATATAAGTACCTAAGTTTCTTACACAAAATATCTCTGGTTGGAGAAATAGATGTCTTGTCATGTCTCATTTCTTTAAGGTATATTTGAAAACAGCTCTGCTTTGTTCAAACTGTTACACTGTTTATCTAGTGATTTAACGAGGTGGTAGTGGATCAATTAGCATCTGGCAGCTATCAAAGTGGCTCTCAGCAGTCTCCTGCTGGTTGGAGTCCACAACCTCAACTGGTTACTGTAATAAATGAATCCTCTCTCTAGCCTTCAGGGTGCAGTGCTGTCTTAAGCTCTGGACATCCTGCTCAACTTTGAAGTTGTTTGAATTCATGTAGCTTGGCTAAGCATTTAGTCACAATTTCTTCCTCAATTGTTTCTTGAGAGCACTTGTAATATCTAGCCTTCCTTGAAAGCATGTAAAGACTCTAAATTTTCCTTCAGGCTGTTTTCAAGAAAACTTGTGTTCCCTGAATGAAATGAGTCAATTCAAGTACTTAGTGTTTTAAAGAGGATAAAACTCACACAGGAATTCTACTTATGTATCATGGGCAACATCTTTCAAAAAGCAGGTTACAGTCTTGAACTCCAGCTATCTGTTAGACACTAATACTTACTGTCTGAAATTGTATTATATCTTCAGGGTTTGGTTTTTTTTTTGGAAAAAGAAAATTCAGGTGTGAAGCAAAAAATGCTGTAAATTATTGCTTGCCACAGTTTTGGAGAAGCTAGGGACAGACAATGAAGCCAATAGTTATACGTAACAATATTCCTTTTCATCTATCTACTACTATTTAGAACTCTATGCAGATCTTGTTTTTTTGGTTGATTTTATTTTATTTATTTTTTTTAAAGCAAGCAAGGTCTTCTGGCCTGTTAAAATAATTGTAACACAAACAAGCACTTCAGTTCTGCAGCAGAAGCAGCAATTTTCAAAATCAGTACAGCGTGAGAGCAGTTGCTCCAAATTTTACTTAATTATGATAATTTGGTAGTTTATTTGTGTTTAGTGCTTAAGGTGACATTCAGAATCTTTTTAAACGGCAAACACACACAGGTAAACTTGAAGGTGGGTTCAGTGGGTTTAAGTGGATTTCAAATCCAGATTGATTTTAAGCTTAACATTAAGGGTAAATATTACACATTATATCTCCTCATTTTGTTGAAATAAATTCCTACTTTTCCTCTCCCAGTGAACATATTTTATAGACTTATAACTAATCATCATTGTCATGCTTTCACTTGTGCCTTATTTGTGCCTTTTAATTCATTACCTGAGCATTTTAGGAGGGACATGATACTTTAAATCTCTGGGTCACATTTATCTTAGGTTGCATGTTCCTTCCTGCAGACCAGGCAAGGGATGATCTGGAATAAAAGTAATTTAGAACTTCCTTCAAGATAAGTGTTATGCCTAGATGCTAAAAAAATGCCATGCAATTCATTGTGGTCGAATTTGCATCATAGATATAGAACTCTGCATAGTCAAATAAGTTATAGAATCATAGAATGACCAGGTTGGAAGAGACCCACCAGATTATCAAGGCCAACAATTCCTATCAAACACTAAATCACGCTCCTTAGCACCTCATCCACCCATCCTTTAAACACCTCCAGGGAAGGTGACTCAACCACCTCCCTGGGCAGCCTGTTCCAGTGCCCAATGACCCTTTTTGTGAAAAGTATTTTCCTAATGTCCAGCCTAAATCTCTGCTGGCAGAGCTTGAGGCCATTTCCTCTTGTTCTGACCACTGACACTTGGGAGAAGAGGCCAGCACACTCCTCTCCACAACCTCCTTTCAGGTAGTTGTAGAGAGCAATGAGGTCTCCCCTCAGCCTCCTCTTCTCCAGGATAAACAACCCCAGCTCTCTCAGCCCCTCCTCACAGGGCCTGTTCTCCAGCCCCTTCACCAGCCTTGTTGCTCTTCTCTGGACTCACTCCAGAGCCTCAACATCCTTCTTGTGGTGAGGGGCCCAGAACAGGATTCGAGGAGTGGTATCACCAGTGCTGAGTACAGAGGGACAATAACCTTCCTGGACCTGCTGGTCATGCCATTTCTGATACAAGCCAGGATGCCATTGNCAATGCCTTCATCCAGGTCATTGATGAAGACTTTGAACAGGGTTGGACCCAGTACCGAGCCCTGGGGAACCCCACTTGTCACTGGCCTCCAGCTGGATTTATCACCATCTACCACTGCTCTCTGTGCCCGGTCATCCAACCAGTTTCTACCCAGGATTGTGTCCCCAAAAATATGCCGCTCAAAAACAGTGATGCAAGATAAGCCAATCCCTAGGGTTTGTTTGCCTTTTTTTCTTTCCTTTCTTTTTTTTTTTTTCTCCTCTTTGCCATCAGTTTTGACCGCTGGCTGGCAAGTTCTGGATCACTAGCTTTTATTTTGACAGCATTGTTTTTAGAGTTTGTCAAGTATCTAAGTAGTGATAAGGTTAGCTATCAAGGAGGCTAAGGGGGAATCTGAGACCCAGCTTAAAGAATTACTTTCAGATAATTGTTCAAATCAAGTTTTTTTGCCTTCTTTCGATTAATATTTGTTTTCCTCCAAAAGCACTGCTGCTAGTGTCCATTTACAACATACAATCTGGCTGTCTCCATTTCTCTAAACTGCAATGTAAAATTTTGGGTCCTGATGCCTGGTCCAGAGTGTCTTTAAGTGATGGAACTACTTCTTAAGATATCTTAAGATACATGCTGATAGAGATTTACCTTGATCTTTCTAAGCTTGATTTTTGAATAGGAAAAAATCTAGGAATATTTTCACCTATTTCCAATTACATTTGCATGCTGTTCTAAAATATTTCTCCTAGGAAAATAAGGATCACCAGACAGTGATCTCAGCTTTACTGTGTAAAGCAAATAAATTAATGTCATAAGTGGAATCATTCTTCATTTGTATTACGCAACCAAAGACACAGGGTACTGTTCTTACTGGCTAGTAACTCTTAAAATTATGCCTGTTACTTTTACATTATATTTTTCTCAAAGTTTGAGAACTTTAATGCAGTGATTTAGAAAAGACTTTGTGAGAGAAGCATCATGTGCTTATTCTTTATTGCTGCTGTATAACATCAGGTCATTAATCATTAGTAGGAAGAGTAAAGGTCTCAATTTAGTGCCCTAGGGAGACATCTCCATTAATTGCTTGCCAATTGGAGGGGACACAGTTGACTTTAACCTGCTGGGTATGGTCCATAGGAAAAGCTCTGACCCATTTAATCAGCTTGGAATGTGTTCCATAACCTTTCAAGTTGGATCATTGAATGTCAAGTTCTGTCGAAGGCTTTATTTAGTCAACCATGACTGGTAACCTCCTTATTTTCTGCTTTTCATGTCAGAGGTACAATAGTTATATCAACATACATGCAGCTATTTTCTTTTAAAGCTGGCATACTGCGTTCCATTCAAATGGTTTTGAAAGATTTACTGTAACTGCTGGTATCATACTTTTGGAACAAGATCAATGAAAAAGTGAATTTTGTAATTGCTTTCTTTTGTCTGTCCTTTAATCTGCACTGTGAATGGGAAGCATATTTAGTGAGTTTCAATACACAGTAACTTCCTCAGAGACTTGACAAATATTAATAAAAGCCTTCCATGGTTTCTGATATATAGTGAATTCTTTTCTCTGTTGACCTTAGTATATTTTTGCATGGTACCATCATTACTGCACTTTGTTTCACCGTTAACAGGGAATAAATGAATTTAGAACTTCTGCTGTCACTGAATGACACAATGAATCAAGATGTTACTGTTGCTGGCTGGGATTTTTTTATTTCTGTGTACTTGCTTCATCTGCCAGTTCAGGTCACCTAAACCATTTTGTGATGTTTGATGAAAATACACAGTAATATCTCATTGTGAAGAGACTAAATCAGAGCCCCTTCAGAAGGAAGCACTGACTTTGTATTTAGGATTGTTCAGAAGTAGCAAACCAAGTGCAACTGCAGCATAGTGGCAGTGACAACAATAAAACCTCTGTGTTCATTCTGTCTGATGAAGCATCTATCTGACATCTGCAACTACCTGACAAAATGGGACCACGTTGCTGAGCTTAAGTTATTGAGTGTTTCTTGGTTCTGTGAGCATTTTGTTGCTTACAGCTGTGTAGACAGTTTTCTTAATCTCTTTTTCTGTTTGTTTCACCCTCCATTTTTGTTGGCTGGATATGCTTTATGTTTTCAACCTTTTCATTTTACAAATTGTTTTTAAAATGCCTTGCTGCCTGGATGATAACAACAGTGAAATAATTTATGTCTAACTGTAGGTGCATTTATGAGCCTGACAGAGAGAGTGCACAGAGTAAACTGTGCATTTAATTAGAGGCATTTCATTTCATTTTCTAAGCTAGAATCAGGATCAGTCTGTCATTAGGCCTAAAACGATGTGTTTAAGAAACAGTATTGCGTTTTCTTTTTACTAGATTTGAATAACAACAGCCTACTGTATTGATGGTAACAAGTACGCAAAATGTTCTGTACAAAAAAGATCTGATGAGCATGAGTGGTGACAGATGATGACCAGAATTTTCAAAATTTATGATCATGACAATGTGAAAAAGTAATTATGAATAATAAAAATATGTTGCAATGATTAGCTGTAATGAATGCTCATAGCAAGGTAAATGAGCTGGAATAATTTAAGGCAGTTAGAGATGATTTGCATTTTATACTATGTCAGTGCATTTCACCATTAGAGATCTCAGCAATACACTCTTATATTACCACAATTTTCAAATTTTTAGCCATATACCTGATGTTCAAATGTTGCTAAGCCATGATCTGTACATAAAGGAAAAGTAATACAAATAAATTATCTCTTTAATAAGGCAAGCTTTACTATATTTAAAATAAATACTTTCATGTAAATGTTGATTTTGTTCTTATGCTAATAAATCTGTTTGTAACAGGACTTCTCTGTATAGTAGTAAACCATTTACAGTGTGGGAAAGAGTCTGTCTAGGATGTCACTGTGTATTTTGTACAAACTAACACACATCTGGGATGTCCTTATGGAATTTTCTCTGCATTTTCATTCATTCTGTTATTCCAAAAGCAAAACCTGTCTGAAATGGTCAAGTTCCACTTCTCCAAAACTGTATTTTAGCATGTGAGAATGTGCAAGTGCTCAGGGAGTCTAGAGCTGGGGGATAGATTTGGAATTGCTTTAAAGTCTGCAGTTATGTCTCTTTCAAATTCTTTCCAGCAGTGAACCATGAATTTCAGGATGATAAGGTTACAACAGACTGGTTCTTGCTGTTGGATCAGAGTAGTCACTCCCAAGTGGACTGTCATCGCTAGCATTCAAGGTCACTTTTTTCATTACAATGGACCTTTCCAAAGGGCTGTAATTCATCATTCCTTAGACATATAGAATCATAGAATCATAGAATAGTTTGGGTTGGAAGGGACCTTGAAGATCGTCTAGTTCCAATCTCCTGCTAAGGGCAGGGACACCTCCCACTGGATCAGGCTGCTAAAATCCTCACCCAATCTGGCCTTGAGCACCTGCAGGGATGGGGCAGCTACAACTTCCCTGGATATATCAGATCTAAGGGTATCTCTGCGATTTACTTCAGTTCTAAGTCTTCATCACTTGTACCATCTTTCTGCTGAAACAAACAATAAGAAAGCTTGTTGTAGCCCCCAAAACAAGCTGGCTGTCATTTTTCTGTTCTGCTTCTACTGGTCTAAGAGAATGATTCTGAGATCACTGAACTGGTAGTACTTCTTAACCTTGGTAATTGCTGGTTTGCAAGGAGTGCTGTTCACTCTTGCTTAGGCAAACTGTTTTTTGAAAAGTTCATTGCTCATTCCCTACCATGAATCTAGCTGCTATCAGTTTTATCCTCAAGTCAATCATTTGCTGCATCTGGCTGTAATGCTCAAGTACTCTCATTTCTGAAGAAGTTTATGACAGAATAGGCATTAAACAACTGATGGTTCCAAACAAAGTTGTGGCCCAACTGATGTTGAAGTCTGTGGAAGTCTGCCTGCTAAATGCAGAGAGAACAGAATCAGGACTTTCAGAAACACATGGCAAACAAGTCCCCTGCTTACCCTCTACCTGGACATACAACCTATCCCAGAAACTGCACCAAATGTTGCTGTTAAGCCATCTTTTTCAATAAACAACTCTGAAGCTGAGTGAAAAATTTCTGAGCTTGTATTTTATTAGAAGTCTTTGGTGCAGACACCTTTGCCAAAGGCTTAAGAGCAATTTAAAATCTGACTTTAAAGTACAAGAAAAAACCTTTATTTAATATCAGAAAAACAATAAATAATTTTATATCATCTTAAGGAGGCTAGTATCATTGTATTGAATATAAGCTTTTTTATTCTATTATCTGAATCAAGTATTAATGGCTACATTGCCATACAGAAGAAATATAGGCTGATTCTACCCTTAAATGACTTTTAGCCTGTAGTAGAAAAATAAGTTTTCCAGGTATGTTGTCATTTAGGAAGCTTATTCCATATGAATGAAACCCCAGGTAGGAACACATTGAAGACATTAGGGAGTTAGAGTTCTTTTTTTTTTTTCCCCCCCAGAAATGTTTGGATAGTAGTATGGGACCGACAGGATGCATTTTAATTACTTGGTACTGCTTCTTCTTAACCTACTTCAAACACAGAATGCAGTGTAATATTGAGTGCATCATGGTCTCAGTCCTTGTTCCGTGTGTGGTTTTTTTACCCTGTTAACTCTGAACAATTTATTTTTTCTGGGTCAAATGAATTTCTAGATAGACCAAATACTTTCATGTATGACAAGGACAGTAGGACATCAAAACATGTATACCCCAGGGAATGGCTTTAAACTTCTCCTTTTGATAATACTCTTCCTGACATGTTCAATGCATCCATCACATCAAAGCTTTAGCTGTTGGTTTTTAGTTTTTTTTTAAGAAATAGCATAAGTCTGTTTTTCTTAGAGAATGCATGGAGGTTGTTTAAATAAAATAAAATTAAAAAGAATTATATACTTTCAGAGTAGGAATTGCAATACACTTGAGCAGAGACATCTGCTATCTTTTCAGATCTCCAGGAATAGAAATGTGTTGTAGGATATGTTAATTTAATATGAAAATCTGCAGACTACATTACATTAAAACCAGTATGAATAGAGATAATAAAAACATTAAATAGGTTTGAACCTTAGCTCCATTTTGGACTAGGACATGTAGGAACTTGGAACAAATTTACTCAGGACTAAGCTTTGAAGTGGTGTTTACTTGTGTGTCTTGTCTGCACTACACATGCTACTAGAAACACTTCTACCTTCTCATGTCTTTATTTTGAAGTAAGTAGAAAGCTTTGTTTATAACCGAATAGAGTTTATATGTATACATTGATCAAATTGGGAAGAACAACTTCAAATAAAGAGATCACTGCTGTGTGAAAAAGCTTATAGTTTCCTCAGGATTGCTTTTTACAGTCTGAGTTACCACATGCCTACTTTTGCAAGCTATGAAACAACACAAAAGAACACTGAGGGCTACTGTGCAGGTGCAGTAACTATGTGATATTTTTAAGAATTTGTAAAAGGAAATGCAGGGAGAAACCTGTTACATGTAATATTTTTTTTTCCCTGTTTTTCAACATTTAACAACTAAATGTATTTATATTGTTCATAATGTCTTGATAAGAAATGATTTACGCTTCTTATTTTGTTCTTTTATGCCTATGTTGCCTCACACTGTGACTGCATGTTATTGTTAAAAGAGGAGGAAAAAAAGAAAGATTTTAGTGAGATTTGTAAATCTCTGGTGTGAATAGACCCTTTTGTTCCCAGGATGAGAGGCAGTCCTGCCTTAAAGTCATTTAAGAGCCCCTTATTCAGCTGAGTCACCTGGGTATTTCCAATAAAGGAATTTGGCATCAACCCCCGAGCTTCTTTAGGCATGACAGTGATGTTGCCTGCTCGGAGGAGCATTAGGACTTGTACCACAGCTCCTAACCTGCTCTGACCTCATCAGGAGGGCAGACACCTGCTCATTCAGGGATGCAAGACTTTCTTTCTGTTCATACTGCGATCATTCAGTTTCTGCTGCATCGAACGCCCATTGGGAGTGAAGCAGCAGGTTGTCTTGCATCTCATGGGAGGAATCACACAACCTTCGTGAGAAGCAGCTGCTGCTGGATCCCAGTCCCTGCCAAATTCGTCAGTAGCTCCTGACTTCAGGACTGAGAATCATACTCCCACGCTTTCCCATGCTCCCTGCTGAACACGGTCAAGAGCACATTGCTCAGTAGAAATGAGGCCAAGGAACACTGCAAGTAGTAGTTTTCTCTGCAGGGTTTACACAGTATTGATTACAAGTAATAAGTGACTGTGACAAAATTAGGAAAACTAAGTTATTCAATGTTATACATAAATTATCTCAAGTAATTTATGTTGAGAACTCTTGTTACCAGATTACTTATGAATTTCTTATGAATCCATACTGCCGTATTTACAAATGCTGTTTGAAAAATTGAAGACAACACAATTTTAATAGTTTGATTCAGATTCAGCAAGGCAGACTATACATCTAAAACAAATTTCATATTTTTTGGAGAAGAAATGCAGTTTGAAGACAAAGGAGTTCTGCTACATTTATATCTGCACAATTTTGCTGTCCTTGTAGACTTTTTTTAGTGCTGTTACTTCATGACTGGACTGAAGAAAAGGCATGCGAACTTTGCAAATTACTTTAAAAGCAAAATGTCAATTTAGACGCAGTCCTTACTTCTACATGGCGACTCTGTGGTTTATGTGATCATTTGTGCTTCTCTCATGTCTTCTTTTCAGTGATGTTCCATGGACATTTCAATAACATTCCATTTGAGGTTGAGGGGATATGGGTGGTGTTTTGTTCTACATTATGGTATATATTATGATATGCAGCTGCTCTATAAGCATTGAAAAATTTAGACTCACAGCCTCAACTAAATCCTATCTAGCTGATATTATATTTTTGAGCTTATTGATATTTTCTGACATGTTTAAACTTTGGTTAAGCACCTTAGGTGAACTAAGCTGATGTGTTAAGACAGGTAGGAAGGAGAGGAAAAGAACTGAGCCATCACCAGCAGTCTGTGTGGGACAGTATATAAAACAGTAACTTACTGGTACTTTTTAAAATGAGTAGAATTCTGAGTCCCTGTGGGCCTATGTGGGATTTACAGCCTCTTTTAGAGGAAGGGAACATAATCCACTTCTTGCAACATTGTGATTCATGCTGAGCATTGCAGCTTTGGTGGGAACAGCTGAATGGCGACACTTTGCTTCTGCAGGCGACGGGAGCACCCACCTTCCTCTTTTTAGTCTGCAGTGCTAGTTGTATTCTTCATTGCTGTGAGTTAGAATACTTTTGAACACCTAACCATTGTTCATTCCAGCTGCTTGCATAACTAAAATATTCCTTACTGATAAAGATAATGAGCTCCCAGCTCCCAGACATCAAAACCTATATTTTGTTCGCTAACTGGTCCAAAACATATATTTGCAGAGATGCTGTGAGAACAAGAGGCATATCAATGACTTGGTCACTCTCTAATGCCTCTTATGCAGTGCTGGTGACAGCAAATCTGTTGAATAAAAGTGTAGCATTCCTTTTTTGGTGAGCAAAATTAATTTAAACATAAGAATCTTCCTCTCATACATTACTGCATTATGCCATCCTTAAAAGATACACGGCTGAGGAAACCGCTCTAGTCATAAGTTTGTTCTGCAAGACTTCCAGATATAGACTCAGCTTTCAAAATGTCTAACAAAGCTTTGTTTCTGCCTGCCTTAGACATATAAAGACATCTTTAAATGGATACAAACTCACATTTCCATGCACAACAGATGCAAATATAATGAATGAGTGAGAGGAGAAAAGAAGGAAATGCATGCTGTTAATGTTATACTTCATGAAACACTGGTAATGTATGTGACATCAAGGCTCTCTCAGTGAGTTAAGTCCTTATTCCTGCAGGCCTGGAGCCCATGGGCTCTGTGAGAGCGTGGGGTCTGACCATGCATAATAGCTTTGCAAGGGGCTTTCTGCTCCCTTTATACTATTCAACATTAAATCTATGGGAAGCAAAAAAAATCCAGAATCCCATTGGCACAGAAGTACTATATTTCCTAGTTTAACCTGTGCTTTTAATCCACATAACACCTCATTAGTAAGGCTTTATGGGTGTAATCCAGAGCCCATTGATCTCCATGGAAAATTGCCCACTGATTCCATTGGGGTTTTGATCACCACCTGTACATGTGGTGTTAATTTCACATTTAAATGTTGTGCAAACCTACCAGGTTTGTGACCAGTCTAGTTTTTCAAGGCTATACATAATGCAAAGTTAAGTGAAAAACAGGTTTTCCCTGTGTACCTGAGGCAGAATCCTACCAAGTCTGACACAAAGTGGGAAGAAAACCAGGAATTTAAGGATGTGACTTTTTCCCCTACCTACCCCAGCTTTCAGTCTGGAGGACCTCTGTGCCATGGATGTTCACAGAGTTGGCTTCAACACCTGGCTATCCTCTCTGGCTCCAAAATTGGCCTGGCCTCAGAAAGGTTTTTCCTCAGAAAAATGGGTGCCTCCTACGGAGAGCTGAAGAGGATGGAAAGCTTAAGCAGTCCCATGGGGAACT
The DNA here is from genome assembly GCA_013389865.1 of Piaya cayana. Lineage (NCBI taxonomy): Eukaryota > Metazoa > Chordata > Aves > Cuculiformes > Coccyzidae > Piaya > Piaya cayana. The sequence continues at coordinate 83,386 of WAAB01006035.1, forward strand.
TAAATCCTAATTCAAGAGTACCAAAAATTGATTCTTTGCAGCTGTGGAACAAATTTTTCTTTCCTGAATTGAGGGAAGAAAAGCTCAAGGAGCTCCAATGTGTTTCTAGGAGCCAATTTTTTTATTGTACTTGGAAATTTTCATTTGATCAGCAGCCTTGAGGTTTGAAGAGGATTATTCATCTCCCTTCCTGATTTCTAGAACTAGCATAAATAATCTATTTAGCAATAATGCTGTGCCTCCCAGTGTGCTTGTTCATCATTACAGTTATCCAGCTTTCACTGGGCTAGTGCACTCTTGTTACTGACTGAATTTATGATGCAAATGGCAGACAGCAAATCCATCCCTCTGTTTTTAAGCCAAACCTCTTTATTTTTACATTGGATTTGAGTTATACATTTATGGAACTACGGGAAATTTTTGAAAATATTAAAATTCTCTCAGCATTTAAATCTAGATTGTAGGCTAGCTCCAACATGAAAGTTAACTGTAAAGCTACAGAAGTGCCATATACATACTGTTGCTTTCACTACAATTTCTCTAAGGCTCATCATGTGGGTTTCTGGCATGCGTTCTTTCCTTGTTCTCTAATGTCTTTTTGCTTATTTTATTTATATACTTTATGTTTTTCTGGATAAATCTGAGATTTTTTTAAGGATTCTTTGTAGGTAACAAGGCCCTCTTGCAGGAGCAGTTACATCAAAATAAGGAACAACCAGTGAAGAAGATTTGCAGGAACAAGGAATGAGAAGAAATAGTACCTGTCTTCTTTAGTAAGACCTATGGGTATAACTGTTGGAAGCACTTGTCCAAAAAACTTTCATATGGTGCTCAATGTAGTCCAGGTGACATGATCAAAATCAGCATGGGAGGCACTGGACAGATTACAAACTAACTGATAGGTCTTCAAATGCAGATGTTGCTGGGGCTTCAAAAGTGACTGTGTAATTTCAGGACTTCAGTAGAGAATGACAACTGAAGAGGAAGTACTACCCTTGGAAGCAGTTTAACAGTTAAAAGCAATAAATTAAACTATTTAATTTAAACTATTTACTATTATTTAAAACCATTATTTAAATGAAATAGTTTGGTTTAATAGAAAACCATGAAGTAGGGTTGTACTGCTTATATATTGGCACTGGAGTACAACCTCTACCAGAATAATTATCCAGTCTTAGAATAAACCAATAAATAACTTGTTAAATCACAGACGATTCAGATCAGATCTACAAAAACGAGACAAAATTTGAAAAATTTACCCGGCAGTGAGAATTATGAGAACCTATATATATTTAGCTCGGATAGTGACAGGTGAGGAGGACCTTGGTGGTATTTAGGGTGAAGTATCTGTGATCCATGTGTGGGAAGTACATAGATACAATCATGTCTCACGCGATGGATCAAGTGTGAGTAGCTTCTCCAGAAAAGAAGAGAACAAACTTGATAGAAGGCGGCTATGAGGTTCAGCAATGAAGTTGGAAAGGGATTGGTTAGAAAGAATACCTTAAACATTATGACTAGGATATTCCCAAGTACTATTACTTTCAATGAGAGTTGTAACTGATCAATGTTAAAAAATTTGAATTGGGAATTGATTTATCTTTTGTATCATAAGAACTGAATCATTATACCTGAATAATAATGTTGAATAAGTAAGTGAATATAGAAGTTCCAAGACAAGAAGACCGTGGGTCCTGGGTGCACCTTTTGGCCTCTTAGTTTTAACAGGGATCCCCTGCTTCCTATATATATATATATAAAAGTGTGTATATATATACACACACATATATCAGTCAAAAAGATTACAATATACTAGGAAAGGTATGTTAGCAACAACACAAACTTTATCTTTAGTTTGAGAATTGTCAAAGTTTTTGAATGTCATGTTAAGTAACAATACATCATAGGATGAGGTAGGATAAATTATAGTCATTGGGAGACTTTTTTGGTTTGAAACACTATAAAGCTTGAAGATTTTAAATTGTTGTATGTTATAGTTTGTAATATACATGGAAGTTGAAATATCCCTGGGAAAGCCTATTTATATGATGTTCTGAGCTTTAGAAAATGTGGAAAAGTAAAATCCTCTCAAGAAAGATTGAATGAATATTTCCTATCCAATTATATAGAATTCCATTATTTTGGAAAAAAAAAATTAAGGCATGTGTCCAAGTCAAATTGCCATAATTATGTGCCTAATTCTGTCCCCAGTTGCTATGAGGAAATCTGTATTTGGAATTACATAACCATATTTGAATGGATCCTCTCTATAAATAAAAATGTTCCCAAATACTTTGAAAATGAAAACCTAAAATCTTTATTTTATTTCAGTCCTCATCTTTCAATCTTTTGATTTTTATGCATCATCCAATTCAAAGGGGTAGAATTATATATGTGACATTTAAATTCATGCTAAGATAGGCAATATTGAGAATAGGTATAATCTTTGTAAATAACACTGGGATAGATAATCACCAGTTACACTTATTTTCTGCTCAGGATTTCAGTCACTGGCATTAGTCTGAGTTTTATAATGGAATAAACACTTCTGTATTAATAGATTTTGTAGATTGTTATAGAAGAGTTTAATTTTAGGAATAAAGGGAGATTTAAACTGCATTGTTCTGTAATGGAACTGCATTTTGCAAGAAACTTTTACATATATTGTTCATTTCAGTCCTGAGGCAAATGACAAATGTTTAAGTACTGAATAATTTTTCTACTTTCCTTACAAGTACTGCCTGAATGTCTGCAAGAAGGTCTGATGAAGATTTCATCTCTGCAGATCTCCATTTACAACTTTCGTCTTGGGAATCCAAATCCTGTGGTATTTTGTAGCACCCCTCTTTGAAGCAGTGAGTGTTCTTGGCCATGTCTATACATCTAGTTATAGTTAGGTAATTGGTCCTTAGTTCCATGAAAAAGGCACTGGGAATGGTATGAGAAACTGCTTCTCCAGTGAGCTCAGCTGAGCTGGATTCAAGCCTCCAAGAAGCATATGGTTTGTTCTACCCTGTGTAGCTTCCCATGGCTTAGAGCAGTCTAAATAGACCCAGGAGCTATGTTCAGGAATGGGATTTGAACCTAGGCCTCCTTTGTGGGGCAAGCTCACTGCTAGAGGACAGCACGGTGCTATAAAAATCTATTAGTTATTAGGTGACACAATAGCTGTATGTTTTGGTACAGGAAATGGCATTCACACAGGGGGGATAAGACTCAAACTGAAAAGGTGAAGAGCTGTGTAATATCTTTATCTTGAAAGAGATTAGCAGGGCCATCAAGAAACTTGTTTCTTGTTTGTGCTGTAACCTTAAGTACCTCCAGAACTCTCAGAGGCTGTTTCTCCCTCCCTTCCTTGCTCCCTCCCTCCCTGTGTGTGTGGAGCTGAGCTTGAATGAACGCTATGCACTTGAGAAGCCTTGTTAAGTAAAGGCCTCTTCTCATGTAACCTCTCCTAGGTTATTAAGTTTAAATGAAGCCAACATGCCCTAAAGACCCTGGTAGACAATAAGGGTTTGAGCTGATCACCTGAAGGCCCTTTTACTGAAAGCTTGTGTTTAGTCCTTCTCCTCTCCTCCTCCATCTCCTCTCCTCCTCCATCTCCTCCTCCATCTCATCTCCTCCTTCATCTCCTCCTCCATCTCTCTCCTCCTTCATCTCGTCCTCCATCTCCTCCTCCATCTCTCTCCTCCATCTCATCTCCTCCTCCATCTCCATCTCCATATCCAGTTGTCACACATCTTTCATCTCCCAGAGGCAAACGAGTTTGCCCTGAAGTCTAAAGTGTTTGACCTTCATCAAAATCTAAGCCACTTCGAGTATTATAATTTCATGTCAATTAATTTTATTTAAGTATTCCGTTATAGGATGCCTCTTATTGGAGGACAATTATGGCCCTTCTTTGTTAACAAAAGCTGCATTAAAACCACAGTTTTGATGCAAACTTAAATCCATGTAAAGGCAATACTTTTATGATCTTTTCAAAATAAGAAAATAGACTGAGTTGGTTTGAAATTGGCTGGTTTTTGTATCAGGTGAGTCAAAAGAAAATCAGTGAAACCTGTGGATACGAAAACATTTTTCTTAAATCAGAAATCAATTTTCTAGGATTTTTTTTGAGGATACAAAATTAATTACACTTATATTCCATTGAAAAGCTGAAATAGATAGATGACTGCTCAACTGGCCTCTCCAATACATTGTTTATTGGAAAAGGAAGAGTTTCCCCAGCTGCAGCAATTTGTCACTTTTGTTGACATATAGAGTGCAATAAATTCTGATCAAGAGCGAGACACTCTCAGCCTCACATCATCCAGCTAATGTCTTCACTGCATTTTCTACATGGCCTTTCCAGTGGCCTGAAATATAGATTGTTGCCTGATCACTACATCTTCACCAGAAGTCAGCTTGCTATTAAATCTTCTTTAGCGTAGTGTTCCCAAGAGATGTTGGGAAATGTGTAAGGAAATGATGGAAAGTATTATTTTATTTGAAAAACTATTCTTAAGATGCTGTTGAAATTCTGTGATAGATGTCATTGGAGAAATACTTTCCTTTTATTAACTCAGGGCATTTGAAGACCTAAAGAGTAAGGCTTAACTATTAGGCATGCTTAAGTTTCCTTTTGCACCCATCAATAGTTTAACTCCTCTTCATTGACTGAAATTTTGAAATATATTGCAGTGCTACATATCCCATCTATACATAGGGAATGCGTGTACTTACAGTACTTTCATATGGACAAGAAGCATAACCATGCTGCGCGGAAGCTATGAGCTGGTTGCTGTTACTGAACGTTATTGAGACAAATCCCACAGCTGAAGTGTGGATATCAATGGCTACAGGTTGTTGAGAAGGGACAGACAGGGAGGTGGAGGCTTTGTCCTCTATATCAGGAAATTATTAGAGGGTGAAGAGCTGTTTTTGAAGAGTAGCAGCGAATAGGTTGGAAGCCTGTGGGTCGGAATAAAAGACCAAGGCAGCAAAAGGAAACTTGTGGTTAGTGACTACAGGTCACCTGATCAAGAAGAACCTACTGATGAAGCCTTCTTCCTCCAGCTACAAGAGGCTTCATGCTTGCAACTTCTCATCATACTGGGGGACTTCAATCACCCTGACATATGCTGGAAAATTTGCATGGCAAGATGTAGGCAATCCAAGAGTCTCCTAGAGTGCATTGCAAATAATCTCTTTACTCAGGTTATAGATACCCCTACCTGAGGGGATGCAATACTGGGCCTGGTGATCACCAATAAAAGTAAACTCATTGGTGACATGAAGATAAGATGCAGCCTGGGCTGCAGTGATCATGTACTGGTGGAGTTCAAGGTCCTGAGGGACATGGGATAGGCAAGGAGTATAGTAAGGACTCCAAATTTCTGGAAAGCAAAATTCCAGCTCTTCAAGTGAGGGGGTAACTATATCAGTGGACACAGGAAAACCAGCAGATATATTTTTTTCTGGACTTCTGCAAAGATTTTGACATGGTCTCCCACAGCATCTTTCTCTCTTTAAATTTGAGAGATAAAGATTTGATGGGTGGACTGCTCAGTAGATGAAGATTTGATTGAATGATCTCGTTCAGAGGGTAGTGGTTGGCTCGATGTCCAGATGGAGATAAGTAACAAGCGGTATCCATCAAGGATCCGTTTTGGAGCCAGTGCTGTTTAGTAGGTGCACTTGCCACACCAGAAGGATGAGACATGATCAAGAGAAACCTAGACAAGCTGAGGAAGTGGGTCTTTGTGAACCTCATGACGCTCAACAAGGCCAAGTGCATGGTCCTACACTTGCGTCAGGGCAATCCATTGTTTCAATACAGGATGGGGGATGGTGTGATTGAGAGCAGCCCTGCAGAGAAGGATTTGGAGGGTCTTATTGATGAGAAGCTTCACATGAGCTGGCAATGCACGTTCAAATCCCAGAAGGCCAAATGTATCCTGGGCTGCATCAAATGGTGTGTGGCCATCAGGTTTAGGGAGGTGATTCTGCCCCTCTATTCCTCTCTTGTGAGACCTCATCTTGAGTATTTTGACCAGACATAAGAAGGATATGGAGCTGTAGGAATGGGTCCAGAGGTGGGCTACGAAGATGATTTGAGTGCTGGAAACCAGAAGGCTCCACGAAGACCTTATAGCTGCCTTCCAGTACCTGAAGGGGGCTCATCAGAAAGCCTCACCTTGAGCAGCCTCATCTAGTGGGAAGTGTCCTTGCCCATGGTAGAGGTGGTTGAACTAGATGTTTTTTAAGGTCCGTTTGAACCCAAACTATTCTATTGATTCTATGATCCTATAAACATTCCAACTCTGCAGTAACATGAAAAGATGAGGTAGGGTATATTGCTAAGGAATATTTAGCCTTACTGCAAACTCTTATTGTACCAAATAAACGGTCATACAATTCGAGTCCCAAAAGAGAACCACAGGTCCAGACTCTCAAGCGCAGTTTTTTAATTTTCTAACTTCAGCAAAGGATGGACTATGTGGATTAAGTGATATTTTATTACCTCTGTCAGAGTGAGAAATCAAAAGTGAAGTATGTTTCTCTTTAAATATCCAGACTCTCTTAAATTAGAGAAAATATGCCTTTGCAGAATACTGGTGATGCACAGTGTTAGAACAGTCAGGAGGAAAAACATATTTCACTAACAACTGAGATTGTTTTCTCTTTTCCCTCTGCAGTGTTCATCACAGTAGCTTCCAGCTGTTTTCCTTGGGATACAGCCCTACTGCTTCATGGTGTCCATCCTCTAGGGCACAGAGAGTAGTAATTTATAATTTCAGTTTCCAACACCTGCATGAGGGAGGGAGAGCTGGTCCTTGATATCATTTAGTCATTGACTTTTGTGAAAATAGAATTGAGCCATAATATGTCCCTGGACGGCCAGGAGACATTAGGGGCTAATAAGTCTTATGATATATGCACACTATTGATTTATTATTCTAGCTTTTAAAATCTGAATAAAAATGGCATTTAACCATGGATACATGTTAAGCAGGTCCATATGGAAATATTTTCCGTGCGTCAAATCCATATACTAAAAATTTTCTGCGTTGCATAGTTTATCAGAATCACTCAGATTGTTCTCAAATAAACATATATATAAATAGATACAAAGATATGTTGGACTAAAAAGCTTTAAATAAAAAACACCAAGTAGTCATAACTCTTATCCTTTGTTAAATTCTCAAAGTGGAATTTCAGTTTGTTCTTGAAATATTAGTTCGGCACATAACTGAAGATCTGATCTGGAGAGAAAACTAAAACTCCTTCGTACTGCCCTGGAAAAGACAAGCCTCTAGCTATGCAGAAGTTAAACTTTGTGAGGAAAGATTTGCAGGAACATGAAATCTAGAACTTTATCTTGAGTTTGTACACATTATGCTATATGAACAGAACTGTTTTGTTAACTGTTACAGCCAAGGCATGCAGCTTACCATTTCATAACGTGCATTTTAATTTCTGCTGAAAATATTTACACTTTAGGATGTGACTCTGCTGCCATATCCTTTCAAATGTATACATTTTACTCATTTGCAAGCTTTGCTTTAATTTCTAAACCTATCTTACAACAGAAGAAAAATATGTTAAGGTGTGATCCTCATGAATGTTAAAGCCAGGAAGATCAGGAGAAAGTCTGAAGATACTGTCTTTTGGTTAAAAGCCCTCCAGTGCCTATAGAAATGACACTTCCATCACATGTTAGTCTACTCCTACTGGTATTAAGGGATTTCTTAAACTGTAAAAGACATATCCCAGTACAGAATACCCAAATAACTATTTAATCTTAGAAGAAAGGTTTTTTTTAAAATGATCAGATTCTGCAAGGGAAAGAACTATCAAAATATGTGTTTTTTATGACTGACTGTCAGCAGAATGAGTGCTTCATATACAATCTGTTTTCCTTTTGGGATGCTATTTGTTCCTGATCTTTCTCCCTTGGAAACTTGGATCAGTTTCCAAGGAGGCTAAAAATAAATAATGTTCTTTAAAACCAAAACATTGACTGAATTAGTATGCTCCTGTGAAACAGCAGTTATTTCTGACAGGTGAAAAGGCCATTAGACGTGAATTGATTTTTGAAGGTACTGTGAACTCATAGTCTAGTTAACAGAAGCCGTTTGTGCTCAGCACCTCCGAAAATCAGGGTCAGTCTTCCAAGGTCCTAAATGACCTCAACCCACAGAAAGTTTTCCATACATTTAAGGAACTGACCTTTGGAAATGAGACAAGAAATCTCTAAACCCAAGTACATACTGAGAATATTCTGAAATGTAATCCCTGTTGTCTGCTTTAAATTGTGTTGAATTTGGCACCATGAGATCCCAAGAAAGCTGCTTCATTCTACTATTTCTACTTTTACTCTTTCTGTGTCTTATCTTTCTGAATAGTACCAAGACCTGGGCTGTCATCTTTTGCTCATGAGTACAGTGCCTAACACTATTGGGCTCTAGTATCAGTTGGGACCACATATTACTATGAAATGTCTGTTCATAATTAAGAGAAATAGGAAATATATAACCGTTTAGAGAAGGGGCTATAACTTTGCCGAAGTTATGCAGTGTGTCAGTGGAAATCCATGACTGAGAGTGCAGGTATGTTAGGCTCTTAATTAGCACTTCATGTTCCTCTAGAGTGAAAATAAATTCTGAAATTGTGATCCATTCAAAACATTGAAAATTAATTAATATATGAAAAAAACCCAATACAAACCAGGTTAACAACCATTTGAATGAGAGAGGACAACTAGGTACTAACACAAATGAGATGTCAAGAGTTATGAATAAGAATACATGAAATTAATAAGGTTTTTTTTTAATGTCTTAGGTTTCTTTTGGTTTTGTACAGAACTGGGTTAGACCTGTCACTCAAACATCAGTGAACACTTGAGTCCAAACATATCTGAATTTTGAGGAAATCCCGACTGAGGCATGAATTCAGAACTTTGTGATATGAGCATCTCTCGTTATGTCATAATTGCCTTTTCTTTCATACATTCCGTACATCACCATATGTTGTATGTGTTAAGGCCATTTAATTTTATAGCAGGAAAAAGAAGCTATGTAAGTAATATCAATATAAATATGCTGACCATATTTATGGATTGAGTTCTGTACCTAGAAAGGCCTTTGAAAACTGACTGTTCTAATTGCTGCCATAGATTCTCAAAATAAATCCTTCATTTGTGCTTCACTTTCTGACTGTATAGAGAGAGGTAAAAATTTGATTTTCAAAAAAAATTTGTGGTGTGACAAAATTAATGTTTGTAGACCATTTTGGTATTCTCAGGCAGCAGGTGGTTTAAACAGTGATGTGTACTTCTTACTTACATGTCTGCATCTTCATGGGTTTTTGGGTGCGGTCCTCCAGTGATACTCATTGACTTTTTTAGTGTTCTCATATCTGGAAAACAGCAGTGTTTAGGATTATGATTGCAATTGTCTTGATTTTTTTTGATAAAATATATTAGATTTTACTCCTTTTTCTATTGTATGTGTACAGGGAATATATACATTTCTGGTAAGGCACTTAGTAAAACTGTGACCGGAACCGAATGGCTAAAATGATGCCATTTTCCTAGATTTATGTTTCCTGGATTATAAGAAAAAACTTGCTGTTGCACTTGTGTGTTGGCTCTTGCAACATTCCTCTATAGTCTAGACTAGAAGTATGTCTTCTCCCAAGTATCAACATTTGGAAATTGTTCTGAAATGAAACTTCTTTATCAAATCCTTTGCGCCACAGTCCTCAGACAGGAAATACCAACATGGAAAACCTTGATCTGAAAACTTTGAAAAACTTGACTAAATTCATGCTTTGACTCTTTGAAAAGGTCCCTTGGGAGCTGAAATGTATGCACTGAGCACTTAAAACCTATGGCTCACAAAATGAGACTTGACTCCAGACAGTTTTCATTAATTGGGAGAACTTCTGATGATAAGCATTGCTTTACTTTTCTTACTTCCTAGCTATAAAGACTGCTAAGATTACAATGTGCTCTATCATACCTTTCAGAGTAAAAAGACTTCATGTTAGTAAAGTTTTCCCTTTGTACAGTCATAATGATACTGTGCTAAACAATTTCTGAGAGAACCTGGAATTTTCTCACAACTTTTTTCTATGCAGAGGCCACATGAAGTAGTTAAGGTCCGTGAGCTGTGCAGTAACTGCTATGCCTTCACTAGAGTTCCTATCAAGCTATGTAGAGACAGGTTTTTTCAGTGAAAGGAAGCTTTCATTCATTGAAGGGAAGACCACAGGAACAGTTTGATTATTGTCATCTATGATACTCACATTTCATCCCCAGGCTGTTTTCATAAGGTATAGCATTTTGAAAAAAACAAACCTTACACTTTAAAGATTTGGGACAAAAATACTACGTTGCAATGCTCACTTCTTTTAAAAAATGTGTTTTTTAACTTTTAGACTTAGTTAATTATCCTGCATAATTTTTGTATTTTGCATGAAATTTGCATTGGTTAAAGCATGACTATCTGAAAAGCAGAAAAGAGTTTCTAATTTTTAGGAGATCTGTGTATTGTGAGCTGTGTTATTCCCATCTCTAAGCACTGAGTGTTCTGTGTCCATTTTCTTAAACCTCTGCAGAATCAGGTTCTAAGAAGCTGGTGAATTTTTTTTCAATCAGTTCTTCAAAGTGTTGGATACGTAGTTGATGGGTGTCATTCCTAGGATTCCAGAAGCGTGAACACTTTTTCAGAATAAGCAAGAATTAAAGTGAAACTAATCCAGAGACATTGCTCCACCTATAAGCAGTAAACACTATTTAAAAATTTCTCTATTAGTCTTTCAGTGGACTCCTTTTGTATCACTCTACTTATTGATCTTTTTTTTTGTCAAATATCAAAAACAAAAAACTAACAAATTTGATATAGGTACAGAAAACACATCTAATGTTTATGATAAAAAAGAATAACAGAATTTAATAAATCTTTTGGCAGTCAATAAGTGAATAAGGTTGTCTCATCATTCCAGGAGTGTTTCACTCCAGAGCTGCAAATACTCCAGGCCTTTTCCTGCTGTGTAAGAGCCAACTAGGGGCTGTCATACTGTTCTCTTCCTTCCCAACACTCGGAGAGAAAAGTATGTCACAAGCTTTCTCCATTAGCTTGATGATATCATAGAGCATTCCCACACTGGTAACTTCTGCTTCTCTGTCCTCATTCACTTCCAATTATCTTTGAATCACCCAAATTACCTCAATTTCAGTCTGTTGTAACTCTAACTACTGGTTTGTTCCTGATTATGAAGTAGCAAAGCAATAGATATGAAATGGTACGAAAAAATCTCATATTTAATGAAACAGAGGTAGAGATTTGACATTGCTCTGGCAGCAATGAGATGATAAATTAAGCATCCATCAGAAAGAATTTTCTTTTTCTTTAAATGTGATTTTGTATTTGAGGTTTAACATCTCAGCACTGTAGAGTGGAGTTATTTGCAGAACTCTTAGCCTATTAAGTTATTTTGTCGATGAATAAAGTTAACTTTAGATGTTGTGGGAGGAATTTTGTTTCTGGTTAATACAGTTAGGAGGACTGATGAGAGAATTTTGCTTTCATCTGTATAGGAAAGGAAAGAACTAACAAACCCACACATATATAGGCAATACCTTCCTTGCAATATTAAACCAAAAATGTATTAAAAAATACTACACCAAAACTGTATTTAAGCAAAAAATATCTGACACATTCTGTCTCTCACAATACAGTTACTATTTTTTTCATCTGATTTGCAAAAACAATGCTTGTGTTTGTACTGTGGTTTCCTTACTACTATCTAATGAATAGGTCAAAAGTTTCAAGTATGGCTGAAGCCAGGACCTAAATTTCAAAGATCGAAGGCTGTTTTTTTTAAAAAAAACAGGTTACAAGTTACCTCAGAGCTCTGAGGAAGTTTAGGGAGCAAAAATCTCAATATAAGCAAAATAAATAAACCAACAAGTTACATTTAGGGCATTAATCTGTTTAGAAACAGGACACTCATCCTGCTTAGGCAAAAGAGCTTAATAAATAGAGAATCAGAGTAGAAATCAACATAATCTGCAGGAGGTATTCCTGTATTTTTCCCAAACTTTCTTCCTCTCATAATCTCCCTAGAAAATTACTCATCTCACACACATGGAGTTGTACAACTAGTAAAGTCAACTCTAACGTTTTTTTTTAAGCACGAAAAAATTATAATTGTATGGGTCTTAATCTTTCACATTTAGACTAGTTTAATTTTGTACTAGAAATATAAGGGTCCTTTAAAAAACAAGAAAAAAACCCATTGGATGATTACTGCACAAGTGTACTCCCTGGTTAAATGAGAATATGGTCTTGACAAATGCTTTTAGGAATGCGTTGTAGATGGATTGGGAAAGGCTACATTGCATTCCAGTTATTGCCTACTGTGCAGGACCTATAAGAGGCTACAGGGGCTAAAATATATGTACAAGCAACTGTGAGATCCTGACCTGAATGTGAGTACAGCAAAGATGCTTAAAAATATGATGGTTTCTCCTTTCCAGCCTTAGGGCAAACAGAGGAATAATTTGATGTTAAGCTTCTTATATTTCATCTTTGTTTTTCTGAAGTTCAGTATTCACTAAAATGGAAAAGGAGCTTTTCTTCTACGTACCTGCTTTCCGACATTGATCACGCCTCTTTTATAAAACTACAGACACAAGGGTACATGGAAATTGATATATTTCTTTTGAGTTAAAACAGGCAGGGGGAGACAGAAAGACATGATTATTATTTCAGCATTCATTTGAAATTGAGTTAAAAATATGGAAATATAAAACAGATATTACAGAGTGTTTAAATGAAGTAAAAAGTAGATATGAAGAAAAGACACACTTCTGTATCTCCATTGTAGGGAAATAAAGACAGATCTACTTGCCCCTTGTTGACTAATAGTCAAAAAGTGTTTAGGGGGTTCTATTTTCCAGAAGAAACATCACACAAGTAATGTGACTAGTATCATCTGTGGCTACTTTTCATTGGTGTTCTGTAGTGGTCAGCTGCCCACTATGGGGGGGTTAGTTTGTGATTAGACTTAGCGGGTGGGTGGCTGTCTTTGGTCTCAGGATCCATGGTCCACTTACATGCTGTTCCACTGCTTCCCCTTTTCTGTCAAGTAATAAGCTGGTTTCAAACTAATGAGGGGTAGGAAAAGAAAAAAAAATCTGTCTTATGATTACATTGTTCTATAAGTACCTGTTGTGGGATGTATTCTACATTTTCCTAGTCCCCTGACACAAGCCTGCATGAGAGAGAGAGTACAGATCTAGAGAAAGCAGTGGTCAGCAGAAAAAATACAGTTGTTTTCCTTCTGTCTAGAAAGATCAAAAATAAAAATAGTTTTACTGGTCCTCTGGTTCTCATAACATCAATGAAACTTAAGAGTTTGCTGTTGATGCCAAAACCTACTTCAGTCAGCATAAAGTTATGAAAAATCTAATTAAATTCATTCATTATTAGCTATTCTTCTCAACTCTGTTAGTGAGAGATAGAGCCTTTCTCGACCATTGTCCAAATTCACTGACATTAGTGGAAAGAATATTTAGGATTTCAGTAGATGTATAATCAAGCTCTTCTACTATCCTGTGTATTATTTTTTTCTCTATTCCTTGTTATACATGATTTTTTTTGCCTTCCTTTTTGTTTCCCTGACAACAGTTTTCTATTTGTTTTTTTTTTTCCTATTTGGAAGTTTTATTTAGGTGGCAAATACCTCTGCAGCACAGTGTGTCAATAGAAAGTGCTCACATAACATGCTTTATCTTACCCTAAATACAGAAATATAAAAGTCATAGAATCATAGAATAGCCAGGTTGGAAGAGACCCACCGGATCATTGAGTCCAAGTCATAGCACAGAGCAGAAAAGATTGCTAGTGAGATGTAATTCTAAGGTGGTTATACATTTAGCCCTTACTATAAATGGGTATAATATTGTAGTACAATTTATTGTGAATTAGGATGACAAGTTCTTTTAATGTTAATGGAGGTCAGAGAACTAATTTCTAGCATACTGCTTTGAATATTATCCTCGTAACAAGCGCTAGCTTAAGTTTACAAGGACTTGTTAACTTTCACCTGGTACAGGCAATAGGGAATTGGAAGGAAATAAAATATCTGTAATTTACAACAGGTTTTTCCTATTTTTAGGTAATAGTAATTTAATTCTAGATTAAACTCAATAAATATACAACACTGTTTGACTGTATTCCATTGCATCAGGATACAAAAAAGTAAATATGAAACTGTGTCCTACACAAAAGGTAAGATTGATTAGTTCATGCAACAACAAAAGAATGTATCTTTCTTCCTAGTATTTTTGACTGATTTAGAGAAACAATGCATCAGAAAAAAAGGAAAATGTAATTAATGTAAAAGTTATCCAGATAAGACTGATGCTTTTCATACAATAATAAAGTAATACTTTGTTTAATCTACCTATCAATGTGGTGATAGCTGACACTCTAAAAATAGACTAATATGACCTTAAAGGTTAGCAATGATGTTGCTTTCTGGAGATGACAGACCTTACCATGCCTTTCTGAGCCTTTCCAAAATGTTTCCATTTACATAATAAAATGGATGCCATGATTAGTTTATGACAAAATGAAGCTTGCTACACTTTAGAAGTCTGAAACATTACCTGCTATCTGAAACAGAATGTGCCTACTCTGCTTGCAATGAAGAGCTCGCCCAAGGACTCCAAAGTTGCCCGTTTGCAGCTGAGACATAGCGACTATACAAAAAATGGAAAAAAAGAGTCCTCTTATCATGTCAATTGCCATTACTTAAAGCTTAAAAAAATTGCTTGTTTGATTGAGTAATCACCTTTGTTATTCTGCTTTGAAATAAACTTTTCTATTTTGCAAAACTTGGAAAATCAAACATCAAACAAGAATTTTAACTTTATTACTCTAAATACCTGTTTTATTTTCCTTACCATTAGATGTGTGTCTAGAGATGACTCTAGGAACATATTTTTCAAAAGCAGATAAATGAAAAATAGTTACAGTGGAAACAGAATTTAGTAGTTCTATGAGCAGTTAATGATCAAAATATAGATCTCCCAAGATTTTCAAACAGACAAATATATGAATGTTTTGTATAACTAACCTAATTAAAAGCTTTTGAAAATCATAATAGATCCTTATTCACATCCTTTATCAGTCAAAAGCATTTGAAAATGTGTTTTTTCAATATGTGAAAATTTTGAAGCTGGGACATAGAATCCTCAGTTTTTAGTTTATTCCCATCTGTTGACAGTAAATGATTGGGTAAGTCACAAATACTGTATATTTTAAGCTAATGCTTGAAAAATTCTCAGGCATTTTATTTAGGGAAGATAATTTTTCACTGAAACATAATGTTATGTATTTTTATTTTTACAAACTATTAAGTTTCTAAAACATTCAGAACTGTAATTATATTTGAGGAAACAATTTTAACAACATTTAGATACTTTATCAACAATTTAAAATACTTTTATCTAAAACTTAAATTTCTATACATTCACTGTTAGTATAGACAATGTTTCCTTCTTTGTATCTTGCTAAGTACTCTCATTCAGTTTCTGAGTATCAGGTCTCTAGACAAAACTCTCATACTGAAGGACTTAAGCTGCAGAAAAACTGGTTCTTTTTAGTCAGTTCTGAATAAAATTCAAAATTTCTTTAGATTGCAAACCAGAAAATTCATTAATTTCTTTTGTCACAACTCTGGTTGTATTTCTCACTTTCTTTCCAGGATAGTTCAGCTCGCATTAGTATAGACCTTCATTTTTATAATCTTTTTTTTTTTTTAAATTCTTACCTATTAATTTCTCATTTTTTAAATATGTAGATGCTGAATTCCAGCTTTATATATCATCTGAAAAAGTTTTGTTCTTTTTGGTTTAGAGTTAATTCCTAGTTAATCCTATTATTTCTCACCCTAAAACTATGCCTTCTTATTCTCTTCTTAGTGTAATTCCTGTGTGTGACAGTTCTGAGTTTTAAGGCAATCATGGTGCCAGCCCTTGTCTCCTGTAGGAGAGGTGTGGTTGAGTAAATGGGCTCATGACAGCTGTTCCAGTGAAGGATACTTCATCAGAAGGTGTGTCCTTCTGGGACTGAAAGAGGCAACGTCTCATACTTCTCATCTAGGATTTTGAGTTGCAATTTGCTGGAGGGTGGCATAAAATAAAAGTAGTGAACCCCCTATGCTGAAAAATTAGAAAGCGGATAATGTATGTAGAGATGTGAGGAGTGACAATGCTGATGGAAATATCTGGAAATCAGAATGACTGAATTCTGAATTCACAAATTTAGTTGGTGAATATTTGTAACTACTATGCCTTATTCTCCTACAAGGGATAGAAATAAAGTTTAAAAATACAAACTCATTAAATCAATGAGTAATAACTGTTTGTATACCTCGCCTGATATCTAAATATATACCTGCAGCTTTTTCTTTCCATGTAAACCATACAATTTTTATTGTACTGTAAGATTACACTTCAGTGACACAGTGATGCTCTGAGAAGGAAAATATGGCAAAGTCATTTGGTGACATCCGACATTTATACAGAGTTGCATAAGCATTGGTTTGAGATACATGAGGTACAGTACTCCGTCCCTTAGGGTATATAAAAGATTGCAGATGTGGCACTTAGGGACATGGTTTAGTGTTGGTCTTGGCAACATCGGTTCAAGTGGAGGGAGACTTGCAAAGGATACTAAAACTACTATGAAGAGGTTCTGTAGACACATGGATAAGAAAAAGAAAGAAGAAATGGATTATGAAATAGAAAGGACTGGATATGCAAAAAAAAAAAAGGACAAAGATCTTTTTTTGGCCAAGATAATGATCTAGACAGAGAAAACAGAGTAGAACTAAGTTGTCTGGATTTCCATGAAGATTTTGATACATTCTTATGTAGGAAATTCAAAGACAATAGCATAGTCTACCAAAAGTTTGAAGCAAATAAAAATAATTTAAGGACAATTTAGTTTTATTAATCACTTTGACAGAAAAGGAAGAAAAGTTCTACCAAAATATGTTGTGAACAAGTAGTTAGGAATCAACATAGAAAGGAATTTGAAAAGAGCTGAATGTCCTTGCAGATAAGAACAACAGGAATAAATAAAATACATTAAATAAAAATGAACAATTATTTTAGGCTTTGAGTTGACCTCTGGTGTTCCACTTCTTTCTGAAGGAAATTTGGATTCTGAAATCAAACTCTTGATTAAGACAATAGATTTTAATGAGAATAGTACTGTTAGAGACTAAGATGGAGAATTCCACCTATGGAACACAGAGAAAGCACTTCAACATGGGTGAACGTGTACTGCTGCTGTAAAGAAAGATGATAGGATGTTGGATTACATCAACAAGGGCATTACCAGAAGAGATAAAGAAGTCATTATCCCCCTCCACTCAGTGCTTGTCAGATCACATCTGGAAATCCGTGTTCAGTTTTGGTCCAAACTATACAAAAAACATGTGAACAGGATGGAAAGGGCCCAGAGAAGGGCCACAAAGATGATAAAAGGACTGGAAAGTCTGCCATATGAGGAAAAGCTGAGAGAACTGGGTTGTTCAGCCTTGAGAAAAGAAATCTCAAGGGAGACTCTGTTCCAGCACTTAAATGGTAGCTACAAAGAAGTAGAAGACTGCCCTTTAACAAGGAGTCACATTGAAAAGCTGAGAGTTAATGGGTGGAAGTTATTTCTGGGGAGATTCCAACTGGAGACAAGAGGGATTTTTTTTTTTCACAATGGGATCAATCAGCCATTGGAATAATGATAGAATCACTAGGTTGGAAAAGAACTTTGGGATCATCTACACCTGTTCACTACTAAATAATATCACTAAGCATTTCACCTACCTGTCTTTTAACTACCTCCAGGGATGGTGACTCAACCACCTCCCTGGGCAGCCTGTTCCAGTGTTTAATAGCCCTTTTTGTAAAGAAAATTTTCCTAATGTCCAGTCTAAACTTTCCCTGCCACAGCTTAAGGCCATTCCCTCTTGTCTTATCATCTATCCCTTGGGATAACTGATGAACACCCACGCATGCTACAACCTCTTTTTAGGTAGTACACATATCCTCATAGAAAGGGAGAATTCCTCAGCATTGGACACATAAGATTCAGCTGGACCATCTTGTCTAAACTGTGCTTTTGCTAAGAAAGTTTGAACCAGATAACCCTTGTTGTACCTTCCAACCTGATATTTTAGGATTTTATGATTCTATGCTTTATGGTATTAATAATAAATGTGATATAAATGTCAGAAAGGCTAATGTGGTGGAAGGTAATCCCAAGAGGACATTGTTAATACCATTTTACAGTGCCCTTATAGATAGAGGAAGACCTATTTTTAATTTTGTCTTAGAAATTTTGTGAAGGTCAACATAGAAACTGTGTAGTAGTAGTAGTAGTAGTCAGCATTCTTGAATTCTGTCAAATGTGATTTTCAAGTTTGCTGCAATGACATGGAAAGTAATAGTCTTCCTATATCTGAGAAACACACTTAATAAGTCCTGTGAATCTTTTATTAATTGCTATTTCTAAGAAAGTGGAAAAGATTATGCCAAATAACTGCAGAGGGGGAATAAAAACTTGCTTTCCCCAGCTATGTCTGTGTGAATTAAAATCCATAACCCTAAGCCAATGTGTCTCTGAAAAGTTTGAGCACTGTGACACAATAAATACGTCCATTTCCTGCTTCAAAGAAACAGCCAAAACCATCAATAATGTTACATTTTAGATCTGAAGTCCTAAGTTTGCTACTGCATTGAGTAAGTTTCTTTCAGACCACTGTGGACTAGCAGCAATGATTCAATCCATAGACTTTGAAAGATAGCTTAATCTTGAATATTTATAGTTAACATTGATTACTTCCTTCGTCCCCTGGAAATATGCAGCTGTACTTTCAATGCATATATGTGCTATCATACAAGAAATACTGAGAATGATAAAGAGTAGAACCTTTTATTCAAAGACCAGACACCCCAGCTGAAATATGTTATATTTATTCACAGTTTGGGTGCCAGACTCTCTGTCTTGCCACCTGAACCCTGACCTAGAATGACCAAACACTAGTCATGCAAGAAGGTCTTTTATCATCCCAGATTCATCAGTCCTTTGAACAAATGTTGTCAATTATGTAATTTAAATATGTTGGGCATGGTGAATAATTGCCTGTTAAGACTAGTCTTTAAGGTGAGAAATAGTCGTCTCTGAACTCAGAAGACAGAAAATTAGACTCCCAGTCTCAATCTCCTTAATTTACAATGTTCTTTCTTTCCCCTCCTCCTGCCTCCAGAAAGGCTTTCAGCTACATTAACAGGGCATGTACACTTCTGGTAGTGAAAGGTCACTGATTAATTCACTCTATAACACAGTTCTTTGTGAACTTTTCAGATGTAAATTCTGTTGTTACGCTTGTTGGAGAACATGTAACTGGAAAACATAAGCCTGTTCCAACCTAAACCATCAATGCAAAAGGACAAAAAAGAAGGATTCTTTCAAGAAGCATCACTAATTAGGTGAATGAAATTAATCAGCAAAGGGCCTGATCTGTGAATTTGCCTTGTTTGCAACATGCTGAAGAGCTTCAACTCAGTGGTTCTCAGTGAATCATGTTTTTCTAAGTATAAGAGTAGTGATCTGTGCTCACAATCAGGATTACCTTGGTTTTATGAAAGCAAAGAATACAAGGACAAAAAGTCTGCAAATGAAAAACAAGTGTAATTGTATTTATTTCATAGGGGTTGGCTTTAATTGTGTCATCTCAATTTTTTTGGTGAGGGCAGATTGCAACAGTAATGCTCTGCATTTAAAAGGCAATATATTGAAAATACGAATGTATTTTATTACATTTGCTGAACTTTCAATTCTGGGCAGATGCATCACACACTCTTTTGTGCAGGTCATATCACATTAGACCTAAGAGTTTTTAAGCCTCCCTAGACCAAGGTATTTTCTGACCTCTTAATTTTATTTCTGCGTACAAACTCTCAGTTTGAAGCCAGAGCAGGAACATTTTAATTTCTAGTAATTATCTCAAAATATAAGTACTAGATCAAGCACATGCTATATTTCAAGAATAGCACTGAAATTACAGGGTTTTTTTCCTTAGGCAGCACAGTAAATAAATAGAATCTGGATGTATCAATAAAACACCTCTTTGTAATTCCCTTTGTCAGTTTCCTTGCTTCTCAGTGTTCTGCACATTTGGGTTGGTGTCACTTCAGAATTCAGAATTCCTTTTCTTGATCACAGTTTTTGTACACCTTTGATTCTTTCTCTCCTCCATGAATGCTTTTGTCTTTATGGGCACCGACTTCCTGTTTATTTGATATGGTTTCATCCACATGAAGTCTTTTGCCTAGAAAGTGTATATAGAGCAAACACAGGGCAAGGATTTAACAATGTTCAAATAGCTGAAGGGATAAGAAAATTAGAAAATTATACCTTGAAAAGCAGCTGGTTTCATTCCTTTCTTCTCCTCGATTGAAGTCTAATCACATGATTAAAACCCATGACGAAGTTATACAAATGGCTTTCTCAAACACTTCAAGCCAAAGACTATATATGGGACTAAGAGTGCAGAAAGATTATTGGAATTGTAGAATCATGAAATAGTTTGGGTTGGAAGGGACCTTAATNCTCCAGGAGCTTTCTCTTCTCCAGGCTGAACAAACCCAACTCTCTCAGCCTGCTCCAGCCCTCTGATCATCTTTGTGACCCTTCTCTGGACTTGCTTTTACCAGTCGATGTCCTTCCTGTGCTAAGGACTCCAGAACTGAAGGTAGGACTCCAGGCAAGGTCTCACCAGAGCAGAACAGAGGGGAAGAATTACTGCCCTCAAACTGCTAATTGCACTACTTCTTATGTAGTCCAGGTATGGTTGGCTTTCTGGGCTGCAAACACACATTGCTGGCTTGTGTTGAACTTCTCAACCACCAGCAGCCCCAAGTCCTTTTTTTCAGTGCTAGTCCCAATCCATTCTCCATCCAGCCTGTATTTGTGCTTGGGATTGCCCTGGCCCACATGTAGGACCTTGTACTTGGCCTTGTTGAACATCATGAGGTATGTACAAGCCCACCTCTCAAGCCTGTTGAGGTCCCTCTGAATGACATCCCTTTCCTCCAGCTTGTTGACTGTGCAACACAGCTTAGTGTCAATGGCAATCTTGCTGAAGGTGTCTTGAATGCCGCTGTCCATGTCTGCAACAAAGATGTTAAACAACAATGGTCCCAATACTGACCCCTCAGGCACACCACTTGTTACCAGCCTCCACTTGGATATTGAGCCACTGATCACAACTCTTTGAGCATGACCATCCAGCCTATTCCTTACCCACTGAGTGGTCCATCTGTCAAATTTATGTCTCTCCAATTTAAAGACAGGAATGTTGTGCAAGACAATGTAGAATGCTTTGCACAAGTCCAGGTCTGTTACTCTTCCATTATTCACTAATGCTGTAACCCCATTGTGGCATTAGTGAAGACACCACCAAGTTTATCTGGCATGATTTTCCCTTAGTGAAACCATATTGGCTACCACCAATCACCTCCTTATTTTTCATGTTCCACATCAGAGTTTCCAGGACCATCTTGCCAGGCACAGACAATTGTGCAATCTTCTGGACAGAATTCAAACTGAACGGTACAGTTTCACTAATTTGACACATATAATATTTCTGGTGTTTTTTTATAACACATAAGACTGGACTTAAACTCATACAGGAAGCATTCTTATAGATTCCTGTGAAAATGTTTTTTTAAGAACACTTTCTGATGAATGGATTCCACCCCTGAGATCAGGAAGAAAAAATCTCCTATACTGAGGACATACCTGTGTGAAAAAAGGAGGACTTTACAAAGGAATAGAGCTTCTTTCATGTAATAGACTGTATATGCCTATATTGACCTGTAGTAGAGGTCTACACACACAGAATATCAATCTAAAATACATGAATGCACAACTGAACCTCTCAGGTTCAGTTTAATGTTGTTTCTAAAAAACAGTAAAGCAAGTGATGATTGTCTTTTCTGCAACTGAAACTCAGTGACTTCATTAGTTTGAAATAACATTATTTTTAAAATTATACAATTACTACAATTTTAAACTGCTGAGGATTTTTCATGAAATCAACATGAACTTTTCTTTCCTCCTTTTGTGGGAAGCATGTTTCCATCTTATCATAGGTGAATTTATAGAATAGGAAAACTGTCTTATCATATAAATGAAAGTGGCTTAGATCCTCTGAATCTTTGTTACATACTCTAAAAATGCAAATGCATTTTATTAGTTTGAAGTGGAATTATAAAAAAAATCAGATTAACCTTGTTTAGGGCCGTTATTTCAATGTTTTTCACTGTTTATGACAAAGAAATTTGTAACTTTTTGAAGAAGTGGGTTTTATTCCATTAAAATTTGTGGATTTAAGAGGAAGAAGGGAGCTATAACACAGGAGGAAAGTAAGTATTATAGTATAACGTGGCATTTGTCTAGCACTGGAAGGCATTGTGTACTACTGGGCAAAAATAGTGGGACCAGTTAAGTAAAGACAAGTGTAAAAAAGCAGCTACTTTCATGTGATATTCCAAAGAAATCACACATCTTCAACACACCAAAGCCATGGGACATTGAGTTATGGGTGATTTTTTGGCGTCTAGAAACAAAGATTGAAAGAAAAAAAGAGGCACTTATTTTATAATAAGATACTATTCTTTTTGTCACATTATAATACATTAAATATCTGAACTTAGAAGTATTTTCCAGTTTATAAATATGTAGCTAATTAATCTGCACATGAGTAAGCAGGAATCTCACAATCCTCTTTTATGCTGCTGATCAGCTTCCTCATTTCTGCACTGTAGGAACCCTTAATTCAGACATTTCTATTTCTTTCTTATGTTGTGTTGACTTCAAAAAATGTCTTTAAAAACCGCAATGTAATATCCACCACCTGCAAAATATTGTGAAGTATGAGGAACAGTTGTAATGAAAACTGACTGCAAGCATCACAACAGGTGACATTATTCATAGTCTACAGTTATAACAAGGTTATGATGTAAACTCAATGATCATAGATGAAATAAGCCAGCTACAAATGTGAAAATATCCTGAACTTTAGAACTGATACAACAAAATATAATAAATCTTGCCTACAAATGTAATAAGGCCCTTAACTGAAATGTAATAAAATCTATCAACAGCTGCAATGTATATGGATTATATTATGTAGCTTTACTATGGATTATACCCCCTGCTGTTTATGGACACTACAATGTCATGCTTTGTCTTCTTCCAGAAAATCATCTGCTACAGGACTAAGTGTTTTCCAATTTATATTAAGTTTGACAGTGTGTTAATACAAAAATGTTTGGGATGAAAATGGTATTTTGAATCCAGATGTGCTCCTTCGTCATCCTGCTAGCATAAGAATACGGATGTGGTCTACCGCATGTGGCTCAAACACTTCCTCAACTAGACAAGGTAGAAACCAAAATGGATGTTGTGGGAAACTAATTTGTTCCTCTACTGCTAGTAGTACAAAGACATACACAAAGAAAGAATTCTAATGAGTGACACAGCAGGCAGAAATTTAAATCTGCCTGATCCTTATATGCCTCTCTTGTTTGACTTCTAAAATTTCATGTGATGATAAAATATATAATTTCATAGCAACTGCCAGTCACGACTTCTTTATTGGAGTACTATTCCCAGAAATTAAGAGGAAGGAATGATGTGATGTGGCTGACTGGTTGCCATCTGTTTGTGATAATCTCATGCACCTCTACAGTTCCTGAAATGACAAAACACCCAGTACTATAACTCAGGAGAAACCTAGGGGGTCTTTGTCAAAAAATCTAAATGAAGGTTTTCATGGTTTCTTTGTGTGCAGGGATGACCTGATCCCAGTAATGCTAAATCCTTTGCCATAGAGGACTTAACTCTGGATGTCATGGGGATTTTATACCAACACATTCCAAAAATTAACATTTCCATTGCCATCTCCAGCCATGCCACTGTCCGTGATTCTGTCACTTTGTGTTATGGATAATAAAGTGTTGTCACATGACAGCAAAATTAAGTGTAGTTTCCAACACTTCCAGCAACACAGAGCTCACTATAAATGTCACAATAAATCACAGAACCATAAAATGGTTTGGGTTGGAAGGGACCTTTAAAGGTGAGTAGTGACATCTTCAACTAGATCTGGTTGCTCAAAGCCCTGTCCAACCTGACCTTGAACATTTCCAGGGATAGGACTTCTATGATAACTCTGGGCAGCGTGTTCCCATGTTTCATCAACCTTACTGCAAAAAATGTCTTCCTTATATCTAGTCTAAACCTACCCTGTTTTAGTTTAAAACCATTGCCCCTCATCCTACTGCAAATAGCCTTTTTAAAACGTGTCCTCATTTTTCTTCATAGGCCTCCTTTAAGTTTTGAAAGGTTGCAATAAGGTCTCTCAGGAGCTTTTTTGTCACCAGGTTGAAAAACTCCAACTAATAATGATGTTATCTCTTAAAAAAAGCGCTTTTTGTAGAATTTAATGGATTAAAGCATCTTGCATGTCCTGAGAAGGAATTAATACCTCTGATACCTACCTTTAAAGGTTATTGTAAACAATATTGCTGCACGAGATGGAGAAATTACTATATTTGGTAAAATTTAGACTGAATTTCTACAGGATATTTTATTTTCAGACAAAATTTATAGGCCTAAATCCCATTAAGCATCTCTGCACATATATTAAGGTACTTTTTAAAGTCCTACTGCAGCTCAGTAGGTAAAATTTTAAATCAGGAATATAGTTATGTTAAATGAGAAAAAAGTTATGTTACATTAAGAAAGTTACAAAAAAAGATAGGAAAATGAAAAAAAATCATTTGGTATTTT
Source organism: Piaya cayana (assembly GCA_013389865.1). Lineage (NCBI taxonomy): Eukaryota > Metazoa > Chordata > Aves > Cuculiformes > Coccyzidae > Piaya > Piaya cayana. The sequence goes on from WAAB01006035.1 coordinate 108,312, forward strand.
TAAGGTTAACATAATGTTTACTTGCAACAAAAGGAGAGAAAACTTTCAGTTGCCTTATATATTCTAAGCTGACAGTGCCCTTTAAAGGTTGTCATTACCAGAGGTCTTGCTTTCATTTCAAGATCCATCTGGATTTAATAGCCATTTCAAATTTTATTGTATTTTGATTTCTAGTTTGGAGTCGTGGAAGACAAATGACTACTTTACTAAATTAAGCCCATATCTATTTATTTCACAAATGATATTCCAAAGTAAAGAATTCATTTATAAGCAAGCCATATTCAACACACTGGTTATTTGGAGAGTATTTCAGTGAAATTTACTCAATGTTTTCAGTATAGTTCTTAAGTTTTAAGATATTGTTAACTTTCAGATGTTTAGGCGGTATGAGGTAGGGCTGAGACTATAGGCGTGGGTTTTTTAAAAACTGAAACAGAATTATCCTTAGAGAAAGAGTGATGGAGACATGAGCTCTATGCAATCACCTGTCAAAAGCTCAGATTCAAAGGTCATGTCAATCACTGCTGTTCTAGGATTCTTCTAAATTTATTGCTCATTGTGGATGTGTCCTATGTGAGTTGTCATGATCACAGTAACTTTTCATTTTTTTCTTTTATGCTTGGCTAACAGAGAACTTACCACTCTGAAAGAATAGTGATGTAAACTTCTCAGCCTTTTCTGGGAGATAATCCAAGTATTTGTAAACTCTTTTTGTAGATACATTGATTAATGCGCAGAAAATAAAGAACACGATACAAAATCCACTGAAACCTTTAGACTAATGATTACCCAAAGGCACTGATAAGCACCATGAAAAGGGTACAAGTGGCATCCAGAAACGTACAAAGATAGATTTCAGTTTCCCCTATTCCAATAGTCAAACTTATTTGGATCAATTTTGCAAATACGATCCACTTTACTCAGGAACAATGGTAAATCTTAAGCAGTGTAGGGCATGGGTGGGAAAGGGGGGTCTCTAGTGACGGTCTGATACAGAATATCCCCTCCTGGAACAGAACAGGAGCTCCAAAGGCACTGAGATTCCAGGAATACATTTATTTTCTTCCCATCCAAAGAACCAGAAAAAGTACAGCTGCATCATGGTGCAGTGCACTCCAGAAGTTCAGGGAGTCCTCATGAGATTATGTGTTTTCCTAGAGCTCTTTGGGGAGGTGTAACTACTCACCACTCTTGATTCCCAGCTGACATGAAACATAGCTGAGCATTAAATGAAATACACGGCACTGACATTTCAAACCTTTTTCATGCCAGAAAATGGAACACCTGCACTGGACAATTGAAAGTAAGTTATTAGATTCAAGTAAATTGTCAATTTTTAAGCTTGACACTTTATTCTATATCCTACAAGTGAAAGCCATAAATGAAATGCTGTGGTAGTGAGAAATTCCTCCAAACCCTACTTGCATGCGAAAACTTACCTATACTCTTCAGTCACCTGGGGTTTTTTTTTGATTAATATGTTGGCTTTTTTTTTTTTAATGAAGTGAAAATATGAAATGAATTGAAAACTTATATATCTAAAGCTCCTCCTAAAGATAAATGACACTTAAATGCATCCAAAAGAGAAGGATTATGAAAATTCCCTTAGGAATTTCTATAACTACTGTCAATAGTAATTACTGAAGTATTACAGTTCAACATTTAAATTTAAACAAGGAATCCCCAAACAATTATAACAACAAAGAATATTATGAAAATGAAACTTGGTCATTATCCTTGTCAAAGAGTAACACCTAAATGTAATTTTTACCCTACAATTTAGATAAAGGGATGATAATGGCAATCTAATAATTAATTACTGTAAGAATTGTGGAGTTTTATTAACTTTAAAATTCATTGGAGACAAATTCAGCACAAAATTCTATTCCATTATGTTCTTTTCTATTTCTTATTCTTAAGGTTACAATGTCTAGATGTCTGTGCCCTGGTGATAATATGAAATAATATGAAATTCTTCAACAAAGGAAATGATTTTTTAATACATATTTTGGTTTTGCAATTATAAAAATAATTCTAAGATATTTCTAGTTTGTTTTATTTTTAAGGATTTATATCTGTAAAACCCAGTTGGAACCTGGTAGGGAATTAATTTTACACTTTGTTCATTGGGATCACAACTGTGGCAACTTCTGCTTTCTATAGGTGACATAATATAATTAAAGTTTATGAAGTGGAAAGGCAAATATATTTCTAAATTTTTTAGAATACAGTTAGTTTAAGATCATAGTCCCCCTTTCATATGGATAGTGTTGGTACTGTCATGCATTAGTAGGACACTTACACACAAATACTCAAATCATGATGACAGGTGATTTCTTCTTTCCCTTTTTCTGGCAGTGACTCTGAGACTGTATTTATACATACAGGTATGTATGTGTACATAAATATGCACAATGATACTTACATTCCACTGCCTATGCATCCAAGTACATGTACATGTTGTTGCTATGGCAGGATCCTGCTAAAATCTGAGAAAATTTAAATACCACCAGAGGGCTCACAAGTTGTTTTATTTTTTTGTGTCAATAGACATCCAAACCAATGAGCATCAAGACTTGCATCTTTCCTGGGATTCAATATCCCATGTTTTAATGTTTCTGGGCAGACGTCAAACTGTCTGGATACTAAGGTGAGAGTGCATTGTCCCTTCTTCTGACAACAAAATATAATTACAATTTTACTATAATTTTCCTGCTGAGTGAAATTGTTCAATTCTCAGGACAGGGAGTTCACTATTCTGTGGAAAGACAATTGCTTCCTTGAGTTTAATGTGCTTGAAATGTAATACATTTAGCATCTATTTGTAGCCTTCATATCATGTGTGTGTGCAAATAAACGCATGGGCATATACTTAGAATATAGTCCTGCAATCTTGTTGAAGGTGGACACAGTAGTAGGTACATGAGTTACCTAAGTTAAACAACTTCTTTTGAAAGGTATTCAGTTGACATATTGCTTCCTCTTTTATGAGCTGCATAGGTATTTCATCGCCAAGGTCAGCCACCTCTGCCTTAAGAAATAACTCTGATCACAGAGGTTTTCCATGGCAGAGGGCTTGCCGCTCCTCTAAATCCCTCTCAGGGATACCTGTGTAGGCTGGCAGCAAAAATGCAGAAAAGTACACCATATTAACCATATGCTAAAAAGTAGGAACAAGGAATAGAAGGTATGTAAGCGAATTACACTGTTGTAAGAATAAAGGCCCTAGAAGGTAGGTTTGAGAGATAAAAGGGAAGGAAAAAAAATCTGATAGACTGACAGAACTGACTACATATACACACAGATCAACACTGATCATAAAACCCTTTCTGCAGGGCATAACGTGGGAAAGTCTGAGAGATTCATCTCCACTTGTTCGAATCTAGCTCTGAATTATCTGCAGTCCCTTTATTTCCTCCCCATTACCACCAATGTCCCTCCTTCAGTAGCTCTTATCCTCCTCTCTCAGTTTTATTCTTTCCTTGTGATCTCTACCGAAGCTGGCTTTGCCCTTAAACCTCTCTTTGATTTCTCTGCTTCTCTAATTCCTTTCCTTCCTTCTTTGTTTTCATTCCCTTTGCTTGATGCCAGAGCCTGTATTTTCAATTCTTCCCACCCTTGTGCTCTCAGCTCCTCACTCCCCTCTCCACCTGACTAATCCTCAGTACTGGCTCCTTACCAAATGTACTACTTCCACTTCTGTTCTCATGCTGTCAAACACATCTGGAATAAACTCACTTCCTCAGCTTAAACATAATTCTCTTATCTGAGCTCGTCTAAAGATTTTCAGTTCTCTTCCTGAATGAAGTCTTAAGCTGCAAATTGCCCACCATTGTACTCTGCTTTACATTTCACCCTAAAATCTTCTGCCTTCGGCAGCTCTGTCTCCTTTCATAACACTTCCACATAATCTTCCACATCTACTTGCACAATCATTACATTATTCTGTGTTTGTGCTCCAGGTAGCTGCAGCTGATCTGCAATAGATGACCCACAACCCATATAGTGCAGGGCAGCTGTGTTGACTGACATGTTAGTTCTGTTTACGATAGTCACAGTGCATCCTGCAGATTACGGGATGCCATTGCATCCCCAGATACCCATGCAACCTACTGGACTGAAAAGGAACTTGTTTAAGTTACATGCAGGGAAGGCACTGGTCATTTCTATGATACTGCCTCATGTGCTGACCCTTAGCTAGATTTGAGTGTGCAGCATCCTTCAGCACCATTAGTATGATCTGCTGTTAATGACTGAATCCAGACCACTAGAAACTCTAAGTAACAAATATCAACCCAAGAGTGATGTTTGATTTCCTTAGCTCTTTCAATAGATTTAATTAACCTTTAAGAAAAATATAATTCTCTATACAAATATTCCTCTTCAGTTACCTTTAGACATTCATTTTCCATCTGTTTTCTTTTACAGCAGACATAACAAGAAGGCACTTAAAACTTGCTTTTCATAAGAGTATGTAATTGAAACTCAATTTCCTCAAAGGAAGAGTTGGGAAATTATAAACTGCTTAAAAGACTTCATGACTTAACTGTTATACATATTGAATAGATAGTACTCAACTCTAACAATTGGTTTTATTTTTCTTTTTTTTTTTTAACTCTCATCAGTTTCATCTCTGATTGTCTTGACTCACTGAGTATTAATTTTCACAAGAACAGAATGTATGTGTTTATTTTATCTAAAAGCCTATAATATTTGTAATGACTAGACTTTACTACTATGGTTTATCACTACTTAACATTCTTACACCTCTCAAGGAAAACAAAAACATTAAAGCAGGAAAGAAAAATATTTGATTGAGAGGAAAACTATTGAAGGCGTTTAAAAATGAACAATGATATGAAACAAGAATAACAAATTCATCTGCATTGGTTCCAATGGGTGACACATTTGCTTCCTTTTTTCTAGAAGTGATTATATGTTTAGTCTAAATTTTCACAATGCTTTTGACATCTACATTTTCCAAGAGTATTCTGCCTAGCTTATAGTCGTATTTTGTACCACTTCAATTTTTAATATAACTCTGATTAAAATGGTGGTCTTCATTTACGTTATTTTGATTGTATTTATTTAAAAGTGTCATTCACGAACAGAAAAGATGAAACTGTTAGATCCTAGGGAAAGAAAGATTTTTCTATAAATATGGAGTTAGTACAATATTAGCTACTGTCTATGCTGCAGTTAAATTATATTAGTTAAATTATATTATTAATGCAAGCTAGGTATGTAGAAACCTTCCTGACCAAGACTCCTTTGCTTTAGAGATCATCCAGTGATTAGTTTGCCATTGTTCTTTTAATCGCATTCTGGAATGCATGCACTTTTAGCAACCAAGTATTTACACCAAAAATCCCCTTGGCATATGCAAAATGGATGCATAAGCTGGTAAAGGAGCAAGTACAAAACATGTTGCAAAAGAAAGTGGACTAAAAGTTGCAACACATGATCTGCATTGGATGAGACTGAACTAATATAAATATAAAGTCTGATCCCTCAGCTTAACTTCTTAATCATTTGCCTTTGTTTCAGACAGATTTTGTGGTCTGTGGAGCTCAGTGTATTAAAAATATGCTTGTCTTGATTCAATCAGTTGTTTAAGATAATGTTGAATATAAGCACATACTCATAAAAAAGTTCAAAGTATTAGCTCCTTTGCTTTTACCATGCCTCAACCTTGTTGGTTAGCCCACAGAACTTCCAGTATGACTAATGATATTGTCTGCTTGCTTTTTAGGTCCATGAAAAATGGTAAGGTACATTTTCACCTCAACAATATCCTCTCTTACATCAGTTCCCATTGATCTGATAGAGGAAAGTTGCAAGAGTAAGTATGAGTATTAATAATAATGGAAACTGGAGAAGGAAATAGAATTGGGTAGAGGAGAGTACGTGCAAAGGACGTGGTGTGGTGATGGTCAGTGACAGATTTAACAGAAGGGTTCCTTTTTCTTTCCCTTGCATTACTGCATCTTCCTGTGGTATGTAGTCTGTGTCACCTGGCTGGGAGGCAGTCATGTCCCTGGGCAGTTGCTTGTCATAATAAGTGCCTGCATCTAGCTGAATAGTTATCGAGTGATAAGCAGCACCGCTTTTTAAGCCTTACACTTCCAAAGCCCAAGCTTATGTAAAATACTTTTCTCTCTATCACTCACTTATATTAGTATATGTAGAATTTAGCATTAGGGATTGGATTTTTTTGTTTATGGGTGTGTGAGAAACTGTTTTGTTAGTGAAGAGATAAGAAAAAATGACTGGAGATATAGTATTAATCAAATCCTTCCAGAGCTATAGGTATTTTCAGTGTCATCTGCATACATTTTAAGAAGATAACTTTAAATATTTTTCATAATCATTTCCAAGTAATTTTTTTTCCCTCATATGACCAGGTTGACTACTTTTCTTTAAAGGAAGAAATAAATCTTTAATTAGTAACCAAACTTACACAGAGGAATACACAGGGAATGCTGGAAACAGTGTAATGAAGAACAGCTTGACTTTCGAAAGTTTACCTGAATTCAGACTTTATATTAAATTAGTCATATTTACACTTCCTTTATAAATTAAGCTATGAAATAGTCCCCTGCTGGCTGCTTCTTTCAAATATCATTTCTGAGTTTTACATCTTGGCAGCCACTATCACTACCACTGGAAAGACAGAATCCAAGTTTCTCATTTGCGATGCATGATTCAATTAAATCTTGACTTCTGAGTTCCAACACTTGACACCAGCCCAATGTTTTTAACAAGCTTACTGTCAACACAAAAACTTGGACTGATTTTACTTAGAGGATGACATATGAAGAAGGACAACAAAAGATTTGGAGCTCAAACAGTGATAAACAAGGCTTTGTATTGGGTATTTTTATGTCTAGGGCTCCAAGACAAAATATGCTTTACACTGTATTATATTGTCAATTGAAAATTATTAGTGGTCTTCTGTTTATCCTGCTTTTGAATCTGAAATGAGTAAATGGGAAATGCAAAATTATTAATTCTTCATATTGCCGGAGCCTATAAAACTGAAGAACTACCTTTGAATGTAATTATCCCAGGCTATTGTTGATTTGTGTGATTTGATTAAAATCTCATAGCTTACAGAACACCTTATCAAAACAATTCCATTTTTTTCTTACACTTAAATGTATGTCAGTCTATTGTGATTAATTTAGGTTTTGATGGTGAATTTGCATCACCATTTGTGATTTGCACAATTTGTGAAAAGTAGTTTTTCCAACCCCTGCATATCTGTAAATCTGAATGATCTGCAAAAATTCCTAAGTTTTAGTATTTCCTCTGAATGGTTTGAATTATGATAATGTTTCGGGATTTAGACTGTAAACTCCCTGGTTTACAGGGCTGGTCCGAGTTTCACACTTGGATAGTGTGTAACTCCTCTTGGCTTTGTTCGGATATCTTAGACCCGATTGCAAGTAAAATATTATTACTTGCTTTTTGCAGGCATAACCTATGGGTATGAGAACAGACAGAATTCCCTACTGGGTTAGAGCAGCAATCTGTGTAGCTCAGCGCTCTGTCTCCAGCCATGGCAGCAAGTAAATTTCTTTGGAGAGAGCATGTGAATCTGACTGCTCCCTGCAGTGCACTCTTCCCTCCCTGTCTCAGCACATAGAGCTGATTGGGTTGAGGATCATATAGGATACCTTCTGTTGTTTGCTTTGGTGTGTTTCTCTTTGTTGATCTGATTTGAATTCCTTCCTCAACCTGCAGTGGAAGCAAATTGTACATGTTCCCCACTCTCTGCACAAGGATGTTTGTTCCTTTATCTGTTACAAATCAGTCTGTTAGTTTAACAGAGTATTGTTGACTTCTGCTACTATGGGCTTCAGAAAGCAGCAATTTCACAGTTGCCTTATCCATTACTCATTTAATGGCTCGTGACACTGTGATGACACTGACTCTATAAAATCCCATGGTGGGAAGATACAGTGCAGTGTTCCCTTAAACTGGCAGCTCACTATCTCTTGGTTCATTGCATAGCTTAACTGTTTGAGATAAATAGTTCAATATCAAACATAAGTGGTAAGTTCATATAAGAGTGGATAGTTTGGGTATTATTAACCTTGAATTGAGCTAACCAAAAGTTTTGTAAAATGGAGGATCTGGAACCTTGCCATAAATATTATTGGTTCAGGTAACATAGATGATCAGCATTGTATTTTGATCCATGTCTACAGTGCAAGAAGTGTAGAAGAATATGCAAGGTGTCCTTTTATTTTTATTGAAAAATATTACTGTCTCTGGTGGTATGTTCATCTGCTTGTAAGCTGCTAAGCGAGTGGGCAATCAAGGGATTGTATAAGGCTTGATAAAGGGGTATGTGGGAATAGGTGTCCCACCTTCAAGACTTACCCTACTGTGAAGTATCCATGCAGCATGGATAGGGCTAGGATCATGAGGCCAAAGGAAGGACATTAAGCTTAGAAGCTTGCACTGAGGGGCAAGATGTTTTAGGTGTCGCTTTCCAGAGGCAGAAAGATGTGGAGGCATTGCTGTGTGAGGTTGTATTGCTCTGAGATGGATTATACAGCCCAATCCTGACTGTGCGGTGAGCATTCTCCAGTCACCTGTAAAGAATGAATTGAACTGAAACATAATAGAATACGAGCAGGACTTTATTTACTTTCTCTTGTATTTATGCCACAGAAGAATAAAAGTGTTTCAGCAGCCAATAATTCACTGAAAATATTTAAAAGAACAGGATGAAGTTAAAAATCCTTGAATATGCCTCACTTCACACTATTCAAAAATAATCTAGGATCAAAGTGTGTAAGAATAAAATCAAGTGACAAGAAATACTTTTTCTTTTGCCACCTGCACTGTGTATCTTATCCTGGGTTCTGGCTCTGAACCCTCTTTGCTCAGCCAAGTGGTCATGGAGGGGAAATAAGAACCTTTTCCTCTTTGTAGAGCAGTGCGAGGGCAGCACACAATAGCAGTTCCTGGGCTCCCATCAGTGCGAGGAGATTGGGAACCACTCACTCCAGTATCTATTGATGAAAGAGGCTCAGGGAAAAGCTGAGTGTACAGCACTGACAGCCCCACTTCACTTAGGAGAGTGGGACAGGGAAAGTGCAGAAAATGCACGGTGCCATGGGAGAGACCAGTGCTGACTGCAGAGAGCCCCTCCTCACACCCAAGGGACCATGCAGGGAGGAAAGTCTGGGGCCTGCCCAAGGCACTGTCTTTCCACTACTCCTCCTGGGGAGCGTCTCCTCACCACCTGCTAGCCAGAACTTGCAGACAAATGGCACAATCTACCCTTCCTTTCATCTTTAGGACTCTAACAGCATTATGCAAATCCCAGCTATGTCCCTAGCAACCCAGTCCAAAGGCAATTTTGTATGCCTTTTTTATCTTGTGACAGATTTCATCCCCAAAGAGATGAGTCCAGTAGAGGACAGAAGTGAAGGCTGCTAGAGTACAGTGTGTCTGTTTTTGAATGCAATGAGTTGATGGCTGCAGCCTAAGGCGCTGGTGTGATTTTGTTTAAACAAACATAAGCCAATTAAAAATACAAAGAGATTCAAGGAAAAGATGCTCTTAGCTGAAAGCCTCATGGGAGAATAATTTAAAGAACAGATCAATAGCAGTGAGATTTGTTCCCATAAGACCAAAAGCCAGCATGTAACGAATAGCAAGAAAGGCATTTATAGGACTGTATTTTGTGAGTGACTGTGACATAAAGAATAGTGCTTTAACATAATTATAAATATTTACACAGTCTTATCTGTTTCAGGGAAAGCAATATCCTTGCAAAGATGATTTTCTCCTATTCAAAATATCACTGAAAGTTTTTATTGTGCACATCTTTATTACAAGCATAAGAATTACATAAATATGCCTTCAAGGAAAAGGGTTGTTCAGATTGGTATCTTAAAATAAATCACAAAACAAGAACAATTTCCACTAACTACAGGTTAAAATACTATCCCCTTTCATTTTACAGGTTATACCTTTTGATTTCTAGCTTCTTTCTCATTCAGCTACATAAGCAAAAAATCCTTAAAATGTGCAACAAGAAAAAAGAAAAAGGCCTGAAAACTATTTTTTAAAGTCTTCAACTGTAATTTGCAATATTTTCAGAACTTCCAAGTATAGAAACTTGCCTGCAGATTATTACCCTGTGTTAGTATTCCAAAAAGGCAATAATGATATCCAGAGGAAGAAGCTGAGGGCAATTAAGAGAGACTTCAGGGCCCTGGGGAGAATGGTGAAGGGCTCTAGGGCGTGAGCAGTGTTCACCTCCACCATTCCAAAAACAAGGAATGAAGAGGGAGAGAGCAAGAAACAGCAGATAATTAACACTGGGCTCCACACCTCATGTGAGGAGCAAAACTTTGGGTTCTTTGATCATGGACTGGCCTACACACCTCCAGTGTTCCTTATCAGTGATGGGATACGATTGTCTCCTAGGTGTACAAAAATTCTGACCAAAAATCTAGCAGGGCTCATCAATAGAGCTTTAAATTACTTGTGAAGAGGGAGGGGGATGAAGCCAGGCTAGACAGGAATGAGCCTGAAAATGGCATTCCAGTGCCTGAGAGATGATGTACTGGCAAGGACCTCCAGTATGTCAACTCAGAGTGAGTGGGGACAAATGCATTTCATGATGGAAAAGGTGTAAATGGTACTGAGTGGGTAGATAATCTAAGAACCAGTCATTTGGGAATGAAGACTATTCTCTGTATGAGAGTTGTGGGATTAACAGCCCAGCTGAAATACATCTACACCAATGCATGCAGGATGGACAATACACAAGAGGAACTGGAAGCTGTTGTAGGGCAAGGAGACTATGATGTAGTTGCCATCATGAAAATGTGATGGGACAACTTGTATAACTGGAGCGCAGCTATGGTGGGATATAAACTCTTCAGGAGGTATAGGAAAGGTAGGAAAGGTGGTGGGGTAGCCCTCTATGTTAGAGAGTGATTTGATACCTTTGAGCTTGATTATGATGATGATGGTATTGAGTGTCTGTGGGTAAAAATAAGAGGAGCCCACAAGAAGGCAAATATTGTGATGGGAGTTTGTTATAGACCACCTAACCAAGAAGAAGCTGATGAGCTCTTCTACAAACAACTGCGAGAAGTCTCAAGATCACTACCTCTTGTCCTTGTGGGAGACTTTAATCTACCAGATGTCTTCCTTTTAACTGATTCCTAATATTAGTAGCTATTAAGGCTATACTCTAGCAGGGACTGTGTGCCCTTGAGTGCATCTTGCTTCATCAACAGGCTTGGGCTTGAAGATGTCATTTGATGTCAGGAAATGAATAATATTACAATACTGCTGCCAGCTGCTGGTAAATTCCTCTGGGTATTTGGTGACTAGTACATTTTAACATATCAAGTATATGATACCTATATAAATAGCACAATGTAAGTGTGGATGCATACATATATTACAACACATGCATAAATGTATTTCTTATATCTAACATGTACAGCAAAACATTGAGAAAGTCTTTTTTTCATTCCCTCTGAAGGATGTACTGGGTTTAAACATAAGTTTGTAATGAAAGCTGAGAATGTGGCTTCACCTCAGGTGTTTTCTGTTTGTCTTTCAGATTATTGATGTTTGTAGTCAGGATTTCTCAAGTGACTCATGACACAGGTGCAAATGTCATTAGGAAAAGCCTTTAGTAGAGAATGAAAGCATGAAGAGTTCTCAGTTTCCATATTTAACCACCTAAGAAGAAAAAGAGAGCAGAAAATTAGAGAAAAGAAGTAAATCCGTATAAAATACTGTTCTATTTGCTGGAAAGAAAGAATGGAATGTGGAAGAATAAGATAAATAACATAGAAGCTTTCTTTTATTGTATTATAAAATGTGCAAAATGTTACAATAATAAAAGAGCAAAGTCTAGCAGAATCACAGAAATTTAACTAAGGCATAAGATACTGTATGTGAGAGGTTTTTCATGCAGTATAATTACAGGAAGCATGTGCTTTTTGAAGAGCTTCCTGCTAAACTTGAAGGAAGCCAGCTGAAGTATTCATTGTCTTTTGATCAGGTCTCAAACACAGCCATGTGTTTAAGTCACTGGACTTCATTTGATTTATCACTTGTAATGGGACAGAGCAAACATCCATTAAGAAAAAACATTTTTTCCATTTTAAGAATTATTTCAAACATGCATTATAATAGAAACCATCATCAGAAGATCCCCAAAATATAAATATTTTGGAAAAAAAAAAATTTGCTGTGCACTATTTTCCATCTATATAATCAATATACTTGGGCATAGAATTAAAAAAGACCCAGAACAACAGTGAAACTAATGTGATTTCTCAGTTCCAAAGCATTAGCTAGTCCTACGAAATTCCTTTAGTGCTAAAAATACTAATGTGTATATCTCTATACATATTAATGTGTATAGAGAAAGATTTTTCTTAAATAAAAGTAATCTAAAGTGATTTGAAGATTAATGTTGTGTACTCTGTAATATTAAAGATCTGTTAAGGAAAAAGACATTTGACAAAGGTGTGTTTTATAGACTCCTATAGATGATAAATCTCTCAGTACATCCTCAGCAAGTTTGTAGATGACATCAAGCTGAGTGGTGCAATTGTCACACCAGGAGGAGGGGATGTCATCCAGAGGGACTTGGCCAAGCTGGAGAAGCGGGCCCATGCGAATCTCATGAGGTTCAACAATGCCAAATGCAAGGTCCTACACCTGCATTGGGGCAATCCCAGTTTCAACACAAACTGTGGGACATCATTGAGAGCAGACCTGTGCAGAAGGACTTGGGGATGCTCATTGATGAGAAACTCAACATGAGCCAGCAATGTCCACTAGCAGCCCAGAAGGGCAACCATATTCTGGGCTACATCAAAAGAAGTGTAGCCAGCAGAGTGAGAGAAGTGATTACTCTACTCTTATAAGACCCTACCTGGAGTATTGTGTCCAGTTCTTCAATCCTCAATATAAGAAGGACATGAAAGTGTTGGAACGAGTCCAGAGGAGGGCTACAAAGATGATTCGAGGGTTCAAGCATCTCCCATAAAAGGACAGGCTGAGAGTTGCGGTTGTTCAACCTGGAGAACAGAAGGTTCCACAGAGACCTTATAGCGACCTTCCAGCACCTGAAGGGGCCATGCAAGAAAGCTGGCAAGGTACTTTTTTACAAGGGCATGGAGTGATAGGACTGTGGGGAATGGCTTTAAATCGGAAGGAGGAAGACTTAGATTTGGCACGAGGAAGAAACTTCTCATGATCAGGGTGGTGAGGCACTGGCACAGGTTGCCCAAGGAAGTTGTGGATTCCCCCTTCTGGGAAGTGTTCAAAGCCAGGCTGAATGAACCTTGAGCAGCATGGTCTAGTGGGAGGTGTCCCTGGCTATGACAGTGGGGTTAGAACTAGACTGTGTTTGAGGTCCCTTTGAATCCAAACCATTCTATGATTAACCATACAAATACATGCTGTGATGGGAGGATTTATATCAATATTTGCATATTCTTGTTTATTTGACAATAGAAACCATTTTTTAACCATTGTATTGAAAAGAAAACTAGCGTTTAACTGCCACATAAATAACCAGAAATTCTTTTTCTTAGATTTTCCATTGTCTCTAGTTCGTTCTTTAGTCAATAATTGTTTAAAAAGTGATAAACTAATTTTCTGAGTAATTTTGTATTTTGATCGTCAGAGAAGGATTGGGATTTTGTTGTTGTTTGGAGACAAGATTAGTCATTAGAATGCTTCAACTTCTTTCATGAACCACTGAAGTATAATTCATAGGACCAGAACATTTTGTGGACAATGTCTTGATCATCCTGAGTCTCAGTTTTTTCAAACTTGGAATGAATGACAATGACTGCTAATATTTTTGCATATATTACTTAACATTTCTGAATTGTTTAAATTACACTCTGTGTGGGTTGATTGGGATGGATGACAGGTTTATCTGCATTTTAAGTTGTCAAAAATGCCCGAATGAGAGAAAAAGTAATTAAAAGAGCAACTGAAGAAAATCATTTATTCCACCTTTGGACATCTGTCATACACAACATGCAAGAGGTAAAAGTGCATTCATTTTTCATTTTTAATTCACTTTTCAGTTACATTAAGGACATACTGTAAATGACTGTGAGCAATGTGTGTGGGTAAGTATCTCTTCCAAGTATTTCCTCCTGCAGTGTCAACCCAAATCAAGACAATGTGTTTCCCCCCCCGCTGCACCTCTCCTATTGTGAGGGTTGAAGAGTCTGTGCCCTCCACAATCCTCTCCCCAGTGATATTTCTGTTCCATGCTTTTTCCCACATTTCTCTTTCACTGCAGGTTAAAGACGTGCCCAGGTTTGGCCTTGTAGGGACCATTATGACTTCACTGTGTATTCGCATGGACTCTTACTTAAAAATTGATTGGGCTACTTCTGTTCTTTGCATCCTATTGGGCTGTCACTTGTTGGAACAACACAATCTGAAGAGTAGACACCTGGGAAGTAAAACAACAAAGTATGCTGTGTGTATGTCAGACTTTGCTATCTCAGTGTTATAGAGACATAACAGCTAAAATGAAGTCTGGCATTGTTTTTCTCATGGATGAGTGAGTGGCAGACCCTGGGGAGAGTGTATTAGAGTTCTCATCTTGTAACTTAACTTCTCCTTTTGTTGTTCTGCATAACTGCTGTCACCCAGGTAAAGCTGGATTGTTTCTTCCATGGTAAATTCTCTCCCACACAACCCTTTGACCTTCAGGCAGCAAGAGCAGCAGGGTTTTTCATCTCATGATTTAACTGAAGAAAATAACTAGTTGAAGAGGAAGTGCTTTGAAATAAACACTATTTCTGAATTATAAAAATAAACAACTGTTTAGGTTTTTCTTTTTTAACTACAATCTGGGATTCCTGGGAATATTTGGCTGAAATTAAAAAAAGATACAACATTTGAAGAACTAAGGTGCTTAATCATGTGAAGGCAAAAATTCCTGAAAATCACCCTCTACAGTATTTTTTTTCAGCTTCTGGGGGAAAAAGGCAATCTAATATTCAATGAGGAGGTATGTTCTCCTTAAAATCTTCACAGAAAACACCAGCACATAAATATTCACTGTGTTGTCAATCTTCTAATTTGATTTTATTACTTGTTTTATTAATTTGGTGGTTTAATTGTTCAATCTATTGGTGTATTGATTCAATTTTAATTGAAACTTTAATCTAATTATTGAATTATTCTACTTTTAATTAATAAAGTAAAACTATAGTGTATTAGCTCAGTAATTGCCAAATACTGCTCGTCTTCACTGAAGCATCTGTCCAATATACAGTATTTTTTTCAGAAATCCATAGTGGTACAAAGACGTTTTATTTCAAAATAAAATATTGTGTTGGTAAAAAACTTATGAAAGGACTTGTATTTAGGAAAACCTGCAAGTCTCTTTGGGTGTACTTACACGATCTAAGTTATATCACTCTTTCTATAGAATGTCTTTTTTCAGGAGATGTGTTCAGGTTTCTGTTTTCCAATGTCTTTCACTACAGTTACAGTTTTGGAATGTACTTTTAAGTCATATAACGTTAAGGACAATAACGATGCTGACTCCTGCTAAACTACTCCAGTAAAGACTTCTAATCTTTTAGTTGGTGTGCTCTCACATGTAATGTTTATTCAGGAAGAACTCTAATATTCTGTGTAGCTAGCTAGAAAGCAAGAAATTGGCTACATTGCCTTCTGTTCCACCTCCCTAAATCTTTTGTCCTAAAACTTTAGTTCATCAGTGATTTTAAAAAACAGAAACACATATAGGAAAGATGAGAAGTGTAGTATGTACCAACAATTCTACTTTTGTTAAGTCCATGAAATGTCGAATTAAGGACATTGTATCTGACCCAGAAATTGGACAACTCTACACTTTTGTATGCTCTTCCTTTGTCTCCCTGCCTCAGACTATTCTTTGTTATTTGCTTCATCAGTCCTACATGTATAAGATGTAGGATGTGGTCAAGGTCCTGGCACACCAAGCAGAGGTCGCCCTAGGCGGCAAAACTGTCAGTCCAATGCAGAGAACTGTTGGATAAAGCATCCCTGACAAACTGTACAGTTTTTTCACTGTAATGTAGTGAAAAAAATATGAGGGAATGAATAAACGTACCCTGAAGTCCATCAGAATAAGTACACTGTAATGTAACTTGCCATTCCTTTGCAAGCTTGGTCAACCTTGTTCTTCTATGGCCAAAATTAAATATTTTAAACTTACTTTCCTGAGGTGTAACTTTTTTCCCCTGTAGTTTGTAGAAAGTACAAACTGTCCATTTTAAAACAGTCTCAGGAAATGAAAACTCTGTCCTGATCATCAGAACACTAAAAGCCCTTATGGTGTAAACAGGAACACAGACAAATATATACATTTATTTTAGAAGTTCCAGGAGAGTTAACTACTAAGGATTTTAATATAGTTTTTTTTTTTAATTTCATAATTGTTGACACTTCTTTTAGGCCATAGATCAGAAGTAGCATTTGTACATTCAACACTTTATTCTGAGAGTTATGAAAAAAAGAAAAATAATTTCTTTTTAATTTTTCCTTCCTTTTTCCCCTTTTCCTTTTCCTTCTTTTTTTTTCCACTTTTCCTGTTTTCAAGTGTACTGAATAAACAGCCCTCACAAAACTCCCACACAAAACCTGACCTCTGTGTTGATGAGACTAGATCAAAGACAGTCTGCCTTGAGGGTAATGCATTTGTTAAACTCCTGGATACATCCTTTGAAGGCTGAGTTATTGCAAATGGTGTCATTGTGGAAAAGGGACAATTAACTTGGATGATCAGTGGGTGGTGACTATAACCATTGCTGGGTAGTTTGGGTTTACAAACAGCAAGGGTCAAACACTTCACACCCTTCACTGCAGAAATGAGCTGTGTAGAGGACTCAGTGGTCGAAAACACAACACAAGTCCACATTTTTCTATCTGTCAAAAGATTTCAGAAGTAATTCATTGTTACAGCTCCCTGGAGTGAGAGTCTGCTTGTCCATCTGATTTTCCTGACTGAGCGCTTTAAACATTCTCTCAGGAAAAAAACTGTTGTAGTCTCGTTTCCAAAGCATAATAGTAAAGATGGGAAGTGTGAAACCATTTGGAATCCTTCTTCCCTGCTGTCATACTTTATCACTACTCAGGTGTTATGTTTGTGAGTGGCTCTTGATTGCAGCCGCAGAGCTAATATAGATGCTGTGTGGTACCCCTCTAAAAGATTTTAGAAATCAAATATACAAGACTACTTTTAAGATATTTCAAACAAAGTGAACAAAAAGGCTACCAATAATAAAAGTTTGATGCAGACTGCACTACTACGCTGTAGAGTGAGACAAGGATTTTTCTGAGGTAAGTTTTGTGAGACTGGTGGTATGTCTTGTACACCTTTAGAGTTATACAGCTAAAATAAGAATCTAATAGTTAGGTGTGACACTGGGGAGACCAGAGGCATGTGCTGGTTCCCTCTGTATAGAATGGGTCTCTACAAATAAATTATTGCCTCAATAAAGGATCTGGTCTTGTTCTTATTAAACAAGAACATGAATAACTTCCATGTTGGTTATAATGTGAAAGGTCCATAATTACCAAGTCTTTCATCTGCACTGCAGCTCTGATGTTCATTAGAAATTGGTAGAAAATACATCATTTAGGATATTTAGCTAGTGTCTTGGGACACTCTCATACTGTACTTTCCTTCAAGAACAAGCATGAAATCTAGATTTCAAGTAAGACTGTGACTGAAAAATGAGTGGAGTAAGGACACATTTAAATTCTGTCTATAAATATTTTCAGTGTTTTGATTGTAGCAGGATCTTTTTTGAGTGGACGATGTATGAAAATAGGTTTTGATGTGTATTTGATCATCCCTCACTACAGGAAAAAAAATGACGCTTAAGCAACCTATCTTCTTCAGCTGAGGAAGCTTAATTTTATGAATTATATGGAGAATCCAGCTTGCTCAGTTGGCAGATTTTTGCAAATTCTCCCAAATCTGCTTGAAATGATCTTCATATCTGTTTTCTTTTTATGAAGTTTATCTTGGATATTGCCTTCAAACAAAGCCTAAGGGAAAACATCTTGCCCAGTACAAAGTGCAAACATTACTGTAAAAAATATCACATTTGTCTATGCTATTGTCAGACTTCTTCCTGACTGAAGCACGTTTTCATGAATCACCACTGCTGTGTATTAAGTGATGTACTAACACATATTATTAAAGTACATCTTTCAGGAACAATGGTCCACCAGAGCTGTATAAAATAATATGATATGTATCAGCTGAATAAAGTCTGATGGCATGATCTTACTCTGAGTCAAGTTTTCTGGCTGAATAAAGTCCCCATTTGTACCTCTGGCTTTGAGCAACTAATTATGGGAAAAAAAAATATTTAAAAGTGCCTTTTCTGTCATGTTGACTTTTTTTCTGGTTTGTTGGTTTGTTCTTTGTTTATTTTAAATTTTGTTTCCATCAGCCCAAGAAAGTATGTGATCCTGCAGGTAGATGCAGTTCCGCTCCTACAGTTCAATCAAATAATCTCCAAAATTAAGAATATTCTTTTGTTGTTGTTGTTTTGCCTGAAAATGACAAAAATGAGCAGAAAGGTAATGGGGAAAAGAGAGGTGAAATGCACTGAGAGCTCTTCAGCTGAGACAAACATCCCTGCTTGTAGAGAAAGGTGACATCTTTCTTGTCAATAAATCACCAGATTTATCCTTAGTTTGCTTCAATCAGTTCTGGAGGATTTCCACCAGGGCACAACAAATATGTTGATTCAAGACTTGCTAATGAAATTACTTCTTAATTCAACATTAATTAAATTGTAATGTGAACAATAATTTCTTTTCTGTGAATATAATTTCATTTTGTGATGTAAATGGAAAAGGGAACAACTGAGGAAAAATACTGACAATCCAATGAATCTTAAGATAGAGAGAATGGCTTTTTGGCAGTTCTATCTGTCAGGAGGGCAACAAACTGTAACATTATGCTTTGCAATCTTGTTAAGCAGAAAGTTGTGGAGCAAACAGCATGATTCTTTTTAAAGGAACTGTACTTGACAATTGAAGTGAAGGGCGCTAAATGCATGTAACTGATGATCTGATGATTGGGAGTAAAATATCAATATTCCATTTTCAGGTTGTGCAAGTAGCAGGGAGTTTGCATATATCATCAGGCTCAATCTGTGGGGAAAAAAGAATAAAGACAAACTCTGTTTTTAACAATGATATACTTAACAAGGCAAAAACATGGGAAATTATTTTTTTTGATTATCAGAAAATTTCTGAGATTAAAAAAAAATGACTGTGTCCTTTCCACTGCACAATGAAAACAAGTTCTTTTAATGTATCTTCAGTGAAACCAAATTTCAGAGTCCGGTTCTGCCTTTACTATATTGCTTTGGCCAAGTCTGTTTCCTGGAATAAGGGAAAGCAACTAAGACATCTATATGTTCTGAAACTTGGCCTTACT
The DNA here is from genome assembly GCA_013389865.1 of Piaya cayana. Lineage (NCBI taxonomy): Eukaryota > Metazoa > Chordata > Aves > Cuculiformes > Coccyzidae > Piaya > Piaya cayana. Next base: position 127,798 of record WAAB01006035.1, read on the forward strand.
TATATCATGAAAATATCTTAACCACTTCATTAGGATTCATTTTTATCAGCTGACTACTTGGAGGTTATATTTCATTTTGAGCATACATTTAATTCTGGACCTATTCTGGACCTATTTTGGACCTATGTTTTTTCCCTTTCTTAAAATACATAATTCCATGTAACACATTGGAGTTGGCTAACTGGTTTAGCCAACAGGTAAAGGGTTGGATGTTTACCAATGTAGTACTGGTTTGTCAAAGCTCTGTACCAGTTTAAAATATAGGATCTCCAGTAATTCTCAGCCCACAGAAAGTCTTTTCATTGATGACCTTGCGAGATGAGCTAATAATCAATATAAAAATCCTCTATGTAGTATTTAAAATTTGTCTACTGTCACAGTAATAATTTGAATGTTGTTCTGCCAAAACATTCATATTTTCTCAAAGGGAAATGTCAGTATTTCTTCTTAGTGTTTAGATATCTCATCCTCTCTTTTCTTTCTCTTTTCGTATGAACTCCACAGTATCCTTATTTCACCTATGAATATCCTTATGTGATATCTAGGTGTGTTAGCATTAACACTACACTAATAGTGACATTGAGGGAAGACATTTTTCATCAGATCTGTTCTTTTATATTTTAAATTTGATTTTGTTCATGATAAAATAGGTTATATTTTTTTAATGAACTCTGAATGCTCAAACACTCCACACAACTTGCATTCTAGCTTCACTCTTTACTCCAATATTGGTATATGCCATGAAGAAGTAATATCTAAACCCTTCTCTTTATACATTTCAAAGAACTTTGTCATAGAACTGTTATCCATTATTTCTTGTTCTAACACTGGGAACTTAAAGAGACAAGGAAATTAAAAAAAATAGTGGTATCATGGTTCATTAGAAATACAAGGTTTAAAATCTAGAATGCAAAATTCTTTGGTCTAAGAACAAACCTTGGATCATGCCACCATTTTTATAAAAATAAAAGAGGTGAACTTTATTTCAAGAGAGACCATCAGTGCTATTTAAACGATATGGGAAGAAAATCCAAAATATTGAAGAATAGCAATACCATTACTGACTACAGAAAAGGAAGGGAAAGAACATTTTTCTTGCAGGTCCAAACTACAAAAGCTGTGATTTTCAATAGCACTTGCCCATGACCCTGTCAGCTTTTAACTTTCACTTTTTATTTTTAAAAGAACAGATAAGTAAAAGACATTACTCAGTTCTTGATTTGCGTTTTTCAATAAGAACTGAGAGTTAAACTCCACTGCTGCTGCTGTAAGTGCTATTGAAAACCACCAGCTTCAGTAATAAAACAAATCAGGTGGGAGCAGACAAGCATGAAAAAAGGCCTGAAAAAGTTATTTTTTATTAACCTTTTGTTGACATTAATAATCTGCAGTAGGATATTCACACAGTGTATGTATAGAAACACATTTAACAACGAGGTGTGTTTGCTTATACAGGAAAAGGTTAGGACATACTTAAGAACTAGAGGTCTCTCGCAGGATTTGACTTCAAATAAGAGCTACAATCAGCCTATATGAGTTACTTGACAAAACTATGGATTAGATCCAACAGGAGGTGCAGTCAACTGTTAGGTGCTGAAGAGCAAACTTACCTTTCTGAAAGCCTCTGCTTAGCTGACTTCTAATGCTGAGATTGCCCAGGCTCCCCAGATTCTATACATTTTTACCTCACCTTGACCAGATTCAGCCACAAGGATTTCTTTAAACATGTGCATCAATGTGTCTGTTTTGACAGTAGAGGCATAAAAACGGAACCCTTCTCTCAATTTAAGTCCTCACTAAGGGAAGGAGAAATCTGTGTCTTATCACTATCTTCAGATACGTTCATGACTTTTACTCCTGAACATTCATCTGCACAGTGTCAACAGTAGTGGCAGGTACTTAAGTACAGTATACTACAGTATTTCAGTCTCCAGCAGGCAAGGAGAAGAAAGAAGGATTCTGCTAGTCTTAGTCAGGAAAAAGAATTGTCTGTGAGCTTCCTTACCTTGGGGTTTGATAGTGATCATTTTTCCCTTCTTCCCCCCAGCCTCTTTTTTTGTGTGGTGTATTTAAAAAGAAAAAGATTAATCCTTTCTATTAAAGCTAAGATCCAGACATTGAAAGAGGGATGCACTACACAGGAACACAGCATTCTGCAGATGGATCAAGAGAGGCAATGGAATTATGAGCCCCTGCTTTTTTCATCACTGGCGTTTTAGCAGAAGATTCAAGCATGCTCTACCAGTATCCTGGGGTCTTTTTTCAAGGGAAAGGGGATAAGGCCCATGGTTCAGAAATGAGGAGAACATATTGTGTCACATTACTTGCATTGGTTATAGAATCATAAAATCATAGAATCATAGAATCACCAGGTTGGAAGAGACACACTGGATCATTGAGTCCAACTATTCCTATCAAACACTAAACCATGTCCCTCAGGACCTCGTCTACCCATGCCTTAAACACCTCCAGGGAAGGTGAATCAACCACCTCCCTGGGCAGCCTGTTCCAATGCCCAATGACCCTTGGTGTGAAAAACTTCCTCCTGATGTCTAGCCTAAATCTCCCCTGGCGGAGCT
>WAAB01006035.1:131420-173246 GCA_013389865.1 Piaya cayana
TAGTCAGATTGCAGGATGTCCTTTGGATACATAGATGCAGCTCTTTAGACTAGAAGAAGGTTTCTAAAAGGTAATGTTAAGTCATTATCCCCACTCATCCGGTACCTTTTGGTATCTTTACACTTCACGTGACTGTAGGTGACTAGAAGCATGCCTTTGTTTAGAATGCTGGTTTGTTGGTTTTTTGTTTGTTTTTGTTTTTGTTTTCCCTGGGAAGACTTAAATATTACCTAACTTTTACAAATGTCCAGATATGGATGTCTGGAAAATTCTGCTTAATGTTTTATCACAAGGTACATAATATTAACTATCATGCCATTTATATACTTTACTGCATATGGCCATTGAGATGGAAAAATCAATTACTCTTTTAATTCAATTATCAGGGAAAAAAATATAAACATAGGTTCAAAGAGTTAGAGATAGGCCTAGAAAAGTATAATGGAAAAATCTCACAGTTTAATTTATGTTTTTTATTTATAATGAGACACAGTTGACAAATCTTAGGTAGGGTATGTGTTCTAGAGGAATTGTGAACCTTGAGTAAGTTGTAGAAACGTGGGGGAAGTTTGTAATTCTTACATTTATAAATGCTAAGAGGAGCTACTACATTTGATTAATTTTTGCTTCTTGGCTAGTTGACTTGGAACGTGCTCCAGCTATAGATTTTTCTGAAACTCAGGGGTGCATAGGCTAATTGATTGGGTTTGTTCATATTGGTTAAAGCATATGTATTTTAATATGTATATTTAATTTTTATACCATGTATATATTACAGTGGCTGCTGAATTTACAGATGAAAAGTTCTAGTTTCTGCCAGGGTAAGCAAAGTTATATTACTGTACAATTAATATTTGGTTAGGTCACACTTGTGTTCCAAATTATAAATTATCTTGTATGAGTCATATTTTTTTTTCCCAAAGCCAGGTAGGCTTACCCTACAGTAAGGCAAAAAGAAAAAAACAATTATAGAAAAGTAAAACACAGTTTGTTTTATCTCCCTGTGCTCTTTTTACTAAAGAGGCAGTAGTTGTTTAGCTATATATTTTCCTCGTGTCTCAGATGCTTCCGTGCTTGTTGCAACAACACCATGTCTTAATACTCAACAGATTGAGAGAACATGTCCTGTTTGTAACTGTATTACTATCTGCAGAGCAGAGAGAGTTGATAATTCAGATTATTATTAACTACTGAAGCCTATTGAAATGTCTTTGCATACCTAATTTAATAGACTTAATTTGACATGTTAAAAACTAATTTGTGCATGAGAAACAGGTCAATCTAGAACCACAAACAATATTGATGCTTAGGTTTTTAAAATGTTTTAATTGAGGAGAAAAACGATATAGTAGTTTAATGGTGTCCTAACCAAGCTAATTGCGATTGTGTGGAGGATACCAGCCTGCACTCTGAACAGATTGGGTCTATGCATCCACTTCTAATGACAGAAAAATTCTCATTTTTTCTTCTGACAACAATTTAATTTTAGGATATCCATAGCTCAGTTTTCTATCCCAATTCCTCTCATATATATATTTTTCCAGAGAAAAATATCTTTTAGGCTGTTCTCTTACTTAGGAATAAACACTCCTAGCAGGTTTTGTGTCACCCCTGAACTGGAAATCACCTGAACAACGTTCAAGCATAAGACACTATAACTGTCTTGGAAAATTAAGACACTCCAATTATATCACATAATTTTGAGACAGCCCTTTGCGTGCTGATGAGTGCTTTTCTTTGTTGCTTCCTTACAGCAAAACAAAACTTTTCAACATCTGAAGCTGACTATACAGTAAGTCAAATAGAATACAATAAACTCAAGGATTACAGAGGAGCAAGGCAGTACTTACGATCTGACAGGCTGGAGATTAGCATACATGTCAAGACAAATTGGGAAAGTCCTGTGACAACTACCTCAGACCTGGGGAATTTAAGACCATTGTTAGGAAATAATTTCTTCTTATTTTTCTCTACTTTTGAGGAATTCAGTCAGTTTCTAATTAAGATTCTTAGCCATATATCTCTATCCAATAATTCACAAGTTTTTTTTGACAATAACAATGAATGTTATTTGTCTGACTTTACATTGCTACACATATTGCTGAGGACAAGTATTTTTAAGATAACTTGAAGAAGAATTAGAAAGAATTTTTTATTAATGTTCATCCTTTCTGAAAGAACATTAAAAGCAAACACAGTATTTTCAGACAAGCTATATATAAATTGCTACTTAACATACTATTTCACACATTCGTTCTCTTTCATTATTGTAACAAATACTTTTGCTTATTTATTCAACAGAACTTCTCTTTTAGAGCCATAGAAACTTGTTCTGAAGTGACAAGGGTAGTTAATAGTCATTATTTTAAACTTTGATGAAGTTCTTACCATTCCCCTCGATTTTGTCTTACTATTTTTTGGTGCCATGAAACAGCCAAAGCATGTGTAGATGCCATGGGAACTGGTCTGGGAAACAGTACTCTTATCAGGCCAGGGTTCTTCAGATTTAGATTCATAAGTGTTAGCTGGAAGTTTGTAAATATTTCTCACTGTTTCTTGGCCACAAATGGTGGGAAATGTCTCGAGATTAGTGTTTCTTATGAGATGACTGCCAGTTTGGTCTGAAATCCTGTTAGCGTGATTCTTCTCACATGATTGCCATCATATTCAAAATAGAGAAGGGAAACACAGATCCCTTCCCTTCATAGCCATGGAGATACATCAGTTCAAAACTCCTAGATAATATTTGAAACAGTTGGATGGGAGCTGTCCTTTGCCCTATCTCTAATTAAGGTTAAATGAAAAAAATGGAAATTGTACTTGATCTCTAGGAACAGGAAAATTGATATACCTTACATTTTTTTCCTTCTTGGTTGTGTGTGGAAAAAAGAAAATATATGTGACCCTAACTGTAATAATTTATACAGGCCAGGTGGTAAAGGCAATATTGTACTTGCTACTGTGCAGCAAATGCTCTTAAAATTAGACATCACTCTTCTTTCTGAGTAAATAGTGTCTGCCTGAGTGCAAAATATGATTACCATATTGGAGACTGCACAAGTGGGAACAGAAAGGGCAGCAAGATTAATGAGATTTAGAGCTTGTTTATACTACCTAGCTACTCTAACTCACATTCCATAATAATAGAAAAAAAGAGGTGTTGAAAGACTAAAGCTAGTTCTTTCTGCCTGGAGTGTTCTGAGGCTGGTATAGCACTTCAACTGAGAAGAAAAACTAAATGTTATTAAACAGAATAAGAAGCTGTGACAAAGTGTATTTTTCCATTCAATGAACACTTTACTGTGGTTCCATATTTTTCCTCTGTCCTTTTTTTCATTATCTTTCAATTGCCATTTACTACAGGTAAATTAGAGATTATTTCTCTTTTACAGTCTGTCACAGTATAAAAACTATTCTAGTTTTATAGCTCAGTGTCCTTGAGGAACCTTGGAATTGATCATTTACATTGCGTAAAATTGGCGTTTGGATAACATAAGACAATGCACTACCTCTGTGATCACAATGATTTTTCCTTAAGGAAACATAATTAAAGTCTCAGCTGATGTACTCATAGTTGTCTTACTATAACATAGCTAATTTAATGAGATAATTGATCCTGTGTTTAAAAACTGAACGCCTTAAAAATTATTTACAAAATTTTTTTTTCTATTCACATATAACATTTGTATATTATACATAACTGTACCTGTAGGTAGGTATATCCTTTTAAAACAAAAAATATTCAATTCTTTAACAGTAGTGCACTTAAGAGGTATTTTACAACACAAAAATTTTTTAAAAAATTCCTTTTCTGCAGTTTCAAGAAGTTGTTATTTTAAAAGCAAGCATAAGAAAGTCTTGACCCCTGATTAAATATTCATATGTGCCTGGCCACTAAGTCATGTTCTATAATAGCTTTTATAACTTGGCTATTAAATTACAATTCAGCAATCAAACATTTTTGAACAATATCCATTGGTATTCATGGCAGCAAATCATAAATTCTTAATAAATAAGACCTATTGTACAGGATTATGACACTGTCAAGAGGACTGAGGGGGCTTAGAGGACAGAGCTTTGACCTTTAACATGTGTATGTTACAAGTCCAAACTGAAACACTGAATGAAGAGAACTCTAGTTTCTGCACAGATCCTTCATAATGGATAACTGCGCAGTAAAAACATATAAATCTTTGCATAAGGATTAGAAAAAAGAAAGATTTTCTGCTGAAGCTAGCTGCTTTGAAATCTCTTTCTAGCAGTATAATTTTATTTGAGAATTGAAGCACATCAACATGTTTTGCCCAGTGAATTAATGCTGTGATAAGTCTGAAATAATCACAGTGTCTATTCTTTTTCTTAGATATAATTATATGGCATCAGTTCCAAGTTAAAAGATTTATCTTTAAATCCATGAAAGGTTCAGAAACAATACATTTAATGCACACATTAGATCTCAAAGCTGAAACATCAGTGAGTGGGACCTTGCCTTCCAAGGACTTAATGCTCTTAATTCCCTTCCAACTGAATGAAAGTTGTAGAACTGGGCACTCTGGAACAGTTTACTCTGCACCTTGTGGGGACCGGCCCCCTATAGAAGTATTTTCATAGCACTAAGCTGAAGACTGCACTGGTAAAATTCTTGCACATTCCTGGCATTCACTCTTTTAGTGCCATGGTAGACTGATTAGCAGAACACTGCTTTAAAGTGAGCCATCAATCAGTGTGACTGCTTCTCAATCTGACTCTCAGTTTATTAGCGAGCTAAGGAAGCATGTGGTACAATGACAGATGTACTTTTTTTTTCCATTATTTTATTTTTGTCATGAAGATCAGTGAATATATTTGACAAACAAGGCCTTTTGGAAATTATTGAACCAAGAGTTCTCAGAATAGCTATTTTTGAACTTCAAAGGCATGCGTATATATACAGAAATAGCATTTCCCCCTTCTAAAAATACTTGATCTGTGTGGCTTTTGGATAGGTATAATCACAGTCATATTTAATTAATGAGAAAAGAAGTTTTCAATACTCCTTGCCTATGATGCAGAGACCAGACTGAGAGACTCTGTCCTGGCTCATGTAACTTCAGGAGTATCATCCATTTAACCATATAGCCAGACATCAGAATTTCATGTTTGTGACTAAAAACTGAATAAGAGAGGAAAACTGCCAAACTTTTACATTCATATAGGTTTTGTTTGGGCAGATAAACTAAGAAGATATGGAAATGTTCATGTAACCAGAAGCATGAGACTATAGGGAACTTTTTTTTTTTTTTNGACCCAAATAGCTTTTAGACCAAGCTCTAGAAAATCTAGTAAATAAAGATTGATATTGCAAGGTTTATTTAGTAAATAGGCACTAAAATATGATGACTAAAATATTTTTTTCCTTTGCAGAGAAGGGTAATGAGTCAGTCAGTGTTTCATTGACTTTTTTACTGTATTCTTTCATTAATTAAATTTAAAAAAATTCTTTCATACACAAATTTGAGAAATGTATTTTATACATTAATACGTATACAAGAGTGCTGAGTCACAGGGTNGTAAGTATCTGGAAAGAAATAAACCAGTTCCTTCTCAGAAAAAAGTGCCATTCCTTGAATTCTTGTAGTGATTAGTATTGCTTAAATACAGAGAAAGACAGCATTGAAATGCACAACACATAATCAACAATGTATGCTGCATATTTTAGAATAGTAAGCTCAGGCATAATGATGACTTACAGTGAGTTCCTAATAGTCTGACACTGCAGTTCTTGAGACAGGTTTGACAACAGGCAGGTCTAAGAGAGTTGAATGCTCCATCATTCAGGCTAGAAGCAGACGCTACCTGCATCTTTATCCTTTCAATGAAAGACTTCCTGAGAGAGTCCTACCAACAAAGTTTCCATGGGTTAGTTTATTATGAGAAATAGCCTAAAATAATTTCCTCTCTTCCAATATCCTGATGTATTTTTAAGCCATTACTCAGCTACTGTAACACAATGCCCAAATTATACCTTAGGGCATGAAAGTTTATTTTCATATCTTTATTTCTTAAGCCCATATGTATGGTAAAGAGCAGTATTTTCAGGAAATTTGGATAAACAAATGATTTATTTTTCTGTTTTCCTGTTTCTTTTTTCCCCATTTAGTTAATTCCTCATTGTTTCATGTAAAATGAACTCTGCTCCCACCCAATTTACTTTATTACTGAACCTGATGGTTTTCGATAACCCTTAGAATTCCTGGAGTAGAAGCAATCTCAGAAGGCCTTTAGTTCAAATCCTGCTGAAGAAGGGTTCAACTGTGAGATAAAACCAGGTTACTCAGGTCTTTATCTATCTGGGTCTTGATAAGTCCCAAGGCTGGAGAAGATACCAACTCTCTGGAGAACCTTCTCCCCTGCTGAACTGCCCTCATGTGTAAAAAAGCTTTTCCTGATGCCCAGGCAGAACCTTTTATTTCAGTTTGCTGTCATACTCCTGCCAGACACCACTGTAAAGGCCCTAGATAAACTTTTTCAATAAACTACTCAAAGGTATTGAAAGACTGCTGTTTGGTCCCCTTTAAGCTTACTGAGAGAAGAAGAGTGCAGGAAAAAGTGATCTTCACTGTTTATTGATTTATTGCCTAGTTCATGATTAAAATAGCACAGCTAGATAAAATTCATGGAAAGAAACAAAGCCCTTAGCTATGTTTTTAATGATTTATTTATTTGCTCCCATGATGGGAGACAAAATTCTGAACACATCTCTCATTACTACTTTGGCTAAGAACATCTAAGAGGGATTGTAGCAATCATTTAGGAACATTGAAGAGCATATGAATAAAAGATGAAAAAGAACTGTTTATGGCAGTCCAATGGGACATAACTGAACTGATGTGATACACTACACAAAGAAAAAATTTAGGCTGACAATTAGCTCAATTTCTTTAACATTATAGACCTAGTCTACATACATCAGTCAAAAACATCCTGTAAGTCTGAAGTAAAATGAACACTAATGTATAGAGGGTTTCTACATCTCTTTCTTCTTATTCTATAACCATCCTGACATATATGGCAAGATACAAATGTAGTGAAGGTATGAAAATACAAATGTTAAAACAATAATTCTCAACAGGAAAATTAGTCAAATATCCTACATAACTTTTGTACCATGGAGGCTTTCTCAGGTATTGAAAAATTGCTCTGGAGACTTCTGAGGTCTTGTAGAGACTAGTTGCTTAAGCAGACAGCCTTAATGGCAATTTTTTTTTTATTTGCTCCGGTCAATAAATTCATATCACTGAGGTAAGTTAGTATAGTGTTTCATCAAATGTATTTTTTTCAGTAAACAAACAAAACAAGCAAAAAACTGTTGGAGTTGAAGCACAACAATATAATATTACCTACATTTTTTTTCTCTTTTCAAGGTCTTTTTTCTTTTCTTTCACTTTACGGGTTCATTGTCTAATGCAGGTCAATAAATGTATTTTATTTACTATTGTAAATTTGCGTCCACTGGGGCCTGACTGAATCTTATTAAGTTGATGATAATAATTCTGTTGACCCAAATAGCTTTTAGACCAAGCTCTAGAAAATCTAGTAAATAAAGATTGATATTGCAAGGTTTATTTAGTAAATAGGCACTAAAATATGATGACTAAAATATTTTTTTCCTTTGCAGAGAAGGGTAATGAGTCAGTCAGTGTTTCATTGACTTTTTTACTGTATTCTTTCATTAATTAAATTTAAAAAAATTCTTTCATACACAAATTTGAGAAATGTATTTTATACATTAATACGTATACAAGAGTGCTGAGTCACAGGGTCTTCACTCCTTCTTGCAATATATGTAATTAGCTCCTTATTGGAACAGCTTTTTATACTAGATTGATTAAGGCAGTCTATAGATATAGGCCCTTCTACATGAAAAACTCTCTCTATAATGTATTAAGTGTAGAGCAAATTCTGGTTGACTCAGGGGGGTGCGGGAGCCTGTGTTAGAGAAAGGAAAGCCTGAAGCTGCTTACAATGCAGTGTCACTCTGCATTCATTCACTCTCCCACTATCAATACATCTCTTAATATTCAGCTGTTGAACTTTGTGATGGAACGGAAAGCAGAGAGAAGCATATCCCAGCAGAGGAGTTGTATGACCAGCAGGGCAGGAAGCTTTTGTTCCAGCACCTGCCTGTTGCTGCCTCAGCTCATGTTTCTTTTGAATTCCTTCTTAGGAAATTCTACAAGTCTGTGGCCAGGGTGGACTTGGACCAGATCAGCCTTGCTGTCTTGGTAGGGGGCTGGAACTTCTGGTTTCTTTCAGGCACAAATTAAAAGGCAAATTCTCAAGGAGATAGTGATAAAAAGGGTGAAAAATCAGATAAGCTGGGCACATCTCATGTTTTACAGGTGGATCAGACACAGGGGAATAAATTCAATGGAACTTTGATGAACAAGGCTGAGAAGCAGGAAGAACAAGATGAGTGCAAAGTTTTGAAGTGAGAAGAGCTTAGTGAGAACAAGAATTTTTATGGGAAGAGAGAAAATATAGTAAGATTGGGGTAAAAAACACAAGAGATTGGAAAAGTAGTGCTGGAAAGAGAAATGGGAAGGCTCTTCCACCATGTTCTCACTTTCTCATTAAAGTATGCTGAAACTCATTGCTATTTTTGAACCTTATCTTTGATGAATAATGGGGGTTTTTTTAATGCTTTTAGACTCATTTCCATGTCTCCAAGCAGATGGTCGCTACCTTCTTCATATTCTTCTAAGGTCATCACTGAAGAAGGAAGAAAAATAAATATGAGATACAAAAATGTTTTAATGGAAATTTAGTGTTCTGGAGGGCTAATGCAGAAAAAGGGAAAATATTGTTTGTGCAAGTCTGTTTGCAAAACAGAAGTCCCTTTAAGGCTCATTAGGAATCCCAGAAAGACACAACAAGTTATTACTCCAGCAAATTTCCTTTCTCTTACCAGATTACACTTATTTTCTAGCCAAAAATTGTTCTAGGGCTTCTGAAATGTCTTCTCTTAAAATAATAATAAATAATTTTTCAAAAGAAAAAAAAAGCTTGAAGCTCTCTTGTTGTATCAAAATAGATGCTGTTTGCTGGGATAACAGTTCCTACTAAGACATAGTGTTTTGGATTTGTTCTTTGCTGTCATATTCTGGTCCACTACCCTGTGATTCAGTAAACTGTCATTGAGCTTTCTCTTGCTTTACTTTCACTGTACATCTGAAGTATATTTGTTTTTAATATAATTGTCTTCACTTTTGGTTTCTAAAGGCCCAGTCAAAAGGTCTATAAACAATATAGGTGACTCATGTATGACTTGCATTGCATCACTATGTGTACTATTTAATCGTTAACTTCTCACATTACTGTTATCAGTAGAATTGTCCTGTGCTATTCTTAATACAGAGAGTATAAAAAAAAGTGCCATAGTCGGCATTAAGAAGAACATTGGGCTGCACCACCTTAAATATAACTTCTCTAGCGTACACAGATGAGAAAAAGCCCATACATGCCCTGGCTGATCAATCAGCATGACCATGAGTACTGTGTGAAAAGAGAAGAACTACGCAGGAATGCTGCACCTCACACATTCCTTAGTCTAAAGATAAAAGATATCCTGCTGTCTCCTTATTACCTCTCTTGGGGCCTCGGCCACACTCCAGGAGTGGGGGGAAATGAGTAATTGGGACCAGAAACCACGTTTTTTAGAATGATATAAGTTGTTTATTTAATGATATAAAAGCTGGATCCTTTGCAGCGGTCTTTGGAGATCCCACATATCAGTGCACACACTGCATAGGATCCCCCGGTTGTCCAAATCTTTGTGGCAAAAAAAGGGGCTTCCACGGTTACTGCAGATCTGGATGACAATAATAGGACAATTGGTGATTGTATAGCAATTTCTTAGTTGCTATACTTACTGTCTTGTAGTAATGATTAGATGCATTGCCCTTAAAGCTATTAATTTTTAACTCGTTATTAGTCACTACTAATCATTTGTCACCTTTATTCTTGTAATTACTTAAGTAAAACTTGGTTTTGCAGAATAGTGGAGAGTTTGGGCTTTTATGCTGATCACACTTTATGCTTAGCACTCTGTAGTAAAATAGTTTCTCATTAGGAGAGAAGAAAGTTGAGCGTAGGAAGGCTAATCATCAAGGAATCGCTCTTCATCTTAATGAGGAGCGTAGCCCAAATCTTATCATGAGAGAAGCAGAGACTGGATTTGGATATTGAATAATCTGCTGTGGCCCAGTTGCATCTGAGTCCCAACAAGCATGCTGTACCTATTTAAATAAAAGTCTTTCTGTATTAGTTAAATTTAGTGTTACCTGGAAAGTTCCATAGGTTGGCCTTAGTGGCAAGGGCATCCTGATCAATCAGCATGACAGATGGATGTGTCATGCACAACATACTGCTTTAGGGTGAAATCCTTTACATCCATTAGTCCTCTCTGGTGAGTTACTGCTACCTTATAGTTTTTAGACACCAACGCTATTATTAAAAGGCTTAATATGTCTGTTAGAAATAAGAGACTTGATACTATGATTAAGAGACTGAAGAAAACAAAGTCCCACCCAGAAGTTCCAGAGACTGTCTGTGCTTAGTTTTAATAAAAAAGAAATTAACTTTCATTGTGTTGTTCAAGGTGGTATTATTGTTTTTACTAAGACCTAAACTCATTTCACTATTAGCAGATAAGATAAATTCAAATCGGTTTTAAATTTTTTCTCTTGGTTTGTGGAAGAGCTGATTAGTCTTGTTTTAATCCCTGTCCAGTGTCTGAAGGTCAGAATCCTGGTTCTAGTGGCACTATTACCTTTACAGACACTCATTTAATAAAAAAGGACTCAATACACAGGGAGGACAACTTATAGGGAGTGAGCAGTATTTCTACGGATATTGGGTGTATCTAACTACAAGCATTAACTGTTCCTAAATTTCAAAGAAATATCTCTAGGTCTTTATTTTATTACATCAGGCAATTAATATATATACACACACATTCTGTAGTCACATAAATCACTAAATTTTAAGTAAAATCCATTTATATTCAGCAGAGTTTGGGAACTGTATTAGTAGACAATGATTGAGATTAATTTATATACCTCACAAATATTTAAGCAATGTCTTTTCACTTTCTCAGGTTTCACAGCACCTTTGTCATATTCCCCATGTCTCAGATTTCTCTCTGCTACATGATTCCTTATTGGTTACAGTACTATTTGCTACATTAAAATTTCACATTCAGTAATTTCCTTGAAGAAAAAACATAGATATTCTTCTGTTTTGGGAACAATGCATCCTAGAACTACAGGCTCCAGAGTATGGAAAATTATGTGCAGAGTAAATAAAAAAAAAAAGTATTTTTAGTACTGAACAGAAGAACTGCTAAAATTGCAATATTTTGACCACATATTTCTGCAAGTGCCTAATAGAAAAACCACTGCCAAAATGATAGAAATTGTAAGCATTTACAACACTTCTTCAATTTTGAGATCCTACCTCATTGAATCATAGAATCATAGAATCACCAAGTTGGAAAAGACCCACTGGATCATTGAGTCCAATCATTCCTATTAATCACTAAGCTATGCCCCTCAGCACCTTGTCTACCCATCCCTTAAACACCTCATGTTCTAGACTATGTCATATTGTCTCATTAACTGCCTTGGAGGGCAGTTCTGTACTACATCCATGACCAAGTCTTAGACACATTGTCATCTTGTATTAGCCACATATTTTTCCCAACTATATTATGTCTTTCTACATCTTGTAACAATTGTGTTTGTTGTCTTTCTGAGGCAGTTCCCACGGTGGAATCAGATTTGGTTTTCCTTTCATTGTAATAAATTTAAAACATATCTTCATCTTAAACATAACCACAGTTTTTCTAATCCATAGTATACCAGGTGGATCACAGTCTTTGTGTTCTGCTAGATAAAGTAAAAAAAAATGAAGTATAAACACAGCTAGCTGTGCAGGAAATAGGATTCTGTTGGACAGAAAAGGAATGTTGGACCTCATGTGTCTAAAGAGACCAAGGCTGGCCAGAATGGTCATTCTGGACAGGACAGTCAGCCTCGCTGAGACAATCAGCCTGGCTGCTTGCATGTCTTCTGGTCCTTTCAACAAAATTGCTGCATTCCCATAGAATGTTGATTCTCAACATTTGGTACTGCAGAGGAAAAAAATCTTTAAAAGCACATCACCCAGCTGTATGTGGATGGAGGGCCTTTTGTGGCATACTTGTCTTTAAATCTTTTTTATTTGCAAATAGTTTTGATTTTAAAAGAGTTAAACAGAGACTACAGTATTGAAAATGTAAAGCTAAATTAAAGGTTTAAGAAGCTAGAAAAGCATTTGTTACGATATTAGTAAAGTAGGGCAAATGTATCAATTTACTATGAAAGCTGATCCAGTGCACCAGAGATATTTTAGAAAACTTAATTTTCTACTGCTATTCATTACTTGAATTTCTTCATTCTGTGACTTCTGCTGTTAGACTGAAGTTTCTGATTTTGTCCTACACAGCTAGTTTCTGAGTTCTTTTCTTTCACTCCCTGTTTCCCCTAATTGTTTTTTATGGTCTTTAATTTATACATCATGGAGTCATAGAATGTTTTGAGTTGGATGGGACCTTAAAGATGATCCAGTTCCAATCCCCCTGCCATGGGTAGGGACATGTCCCACTAGATCAGGTTGTTCAAAGTCTCATCCAACCTGGCCTTGACACCTCCAGGGAGGAGGCATCCTCTTCTCCCAAGTGACAGGGGACAGGACAAGAGGGAATGGCCTCAAGCTCTGCCAGGGGAGATTTAGGCTAGACATTAGGAGGAAGTTTTTCACACCAAGGGTCATTGGGCATTGGAACAGGCTGCCCAGGGAGGTGGTTGATTCACCTTCCCTGGAGGTGTGTAAGGCATGGGTAGACGAGGTCCTGAGGGACATGGTTTAGTGTTTGATAGGAATGGTTGGACTCGATGATCCGTTGGGTCTCTTCCAACCTGATGATTCTATGATTCTATGATTCTATAACTTCTCTGGACAACCCATTCCTGTGCCTCATCACACTCACAGTAAAAAATATCTTCCTAATATCTGATCTAAATCTACCCTCTTTCAGCTTAAAACCGTTACCCCTCATCCTACTATTTTACTCCCTGATAAAGAAAACCCCAATCTTTTCTGTAGACCCCCTTTAAGTATTGGAAGGCTGCTATAAGGTCTCCCTGGAGCCTTCTCTTCTCTGAGATGAACAAGCCAAACCCTCTCAAGTTGTCCTTCTTTGGAAGGTTCTCCAGCCCTCTAATCATCTTTGTGGTCTTCTTCTAGACTCAATTTAGCAGATTCATGTTCTTCCTGTACTGAGGACTCCAGAACTGAACATAGTACTCTGAGGGGGTCTCATGAGAGCAGAAGAGAGGGGGTGAATCACCTCCCTCAACTTGCTGGTTTCACTTCTTTGGATGTAGGTCAGGTTATAGTTGGCTTTCTAGGCTGAGAGCTCACACTGCCAGCTCATACTGAAGGTTTTCATCCACCAGCAGCCCAAAGTCCTTCTCTTCATGGCTATTCTCAATGCATTCTCTATTTACTCTGTATTTATGCTTGGGATTGCCAAGGACCTTCATTTTTGTATTTAAGATTTTACGGCTACAGGGTACTCCCCTCTTCTATGCCTTTGGTTGCACTTCATGCAGAATCTATCTATTAGTCTATCTTCATTACTTGATATTTTGTTTGCCCCTGAGAATATCTTAACTAATCTGACAACTATTTCCCTCTGGCATTAAGCATCCTGGTGTTTTTTTGTCTTTTCAATTTCAATTTATTTCTAATTATAAACCTTAATTAGATCATGATTCCTACTGCTTAAGTACTTTTTCATTTGCTACACCTCTAATTGCATTCTATTGTACATAAAGGGAGTGATTTTTTTCCTCTTTCAGCTCACCTAGAAAATCAAACCTCACAAAGTTCACGATGGTATCAAAAGAGAGGTTAATAAATCACAGGTTTGCTGGCAAGTGTTTCTTGTAGCCTCAAATTGTACATTATTATAAAAAATGAATTTTAATAATAACTCCTTCACAGGTCTTCATTCAAATGCTCTGATGAAGAATAGATGATTGGGAGATTGCTTCTGTTGTGTTGGTCAGAGATGTAGATTTTGCTTTATTAGTTAGAAGTGAGGGAGGTGGAAAAGTGACATAAATGTTTCTTCATATTATTGGCTCTATATCAGACAGATGATGTTTGTTGTATCTTTAGCATAGACAGTATCTGAAGCTGTGCAAGCCATATGGTTAGAGTGGCACAAGATCATGCTTGCGATGGGAGTGTGCTTTGGTCGTAGGTTGTGTTTAGGTGTTGGGCATAGGGCAGGTGGCTCCTCTGTGAGAAGAGGCCAGGGCTGCCCCATGAACACAGTCAGTTCCCATCATCTCCAGCCACTCCAGCAGCCCCATGGCAGGGCACAGTTCATCTCATTGGCCAGCTTGGCAGCACCTCTGGGAAAACATGTTGAAGGAAAGACAAAATACTGTATGGCAGCAAAGAGAGAGTAACAAGGTGTGAGAAACAACACTTTGAGCAAAAAGGTCAGAGAAGAAAGAGGTAAGCAGAGATTCTCCTGCAGCTCATGTGAAGAGACCATGACAGAGCAGATATCCACACTGCATCCTGTGAAGTACTGCTTGCCAGAGCACACGGATATTTTCTGAGGGACTTCAGGGCATGAGAGGGACTCCATGCTGGAGCAGAGGAAAAGTGAGAGGAGGAAGGAGAAGCAGAAAGGAACCATTACAGACCAACCACAAGCCCCCGCTCCTCATGCTCCTCATACTGATTGGGGCAGGAGAGAGGTAGAGGAGTCAGGAGTGAAGGTATGTATTCCAGAAAAAGGGACAGGTAGGAGGAATGTATTTTAGGCTTTGCCTTTGTTTCCCACTAATCAAATCTATTTTAACTGGCAACTAATTAAATTAATTTTCTCCAAGTCAAGTCTGGTTTACCTGTGATGGTAATAGGTAAGTGGCTTTATCTTGACCCATGAACTTTTCAATCTTATATTCTGACACTGCCTTTTTGAGGAGGGGAGCTGAGACTGTAGCTGAGTGCCTGCAACCAGCCAGTGCCAACCCACCATAGAATGTCAGTCCTCACCTACAGACTGAAGATCAATGTATTTATGTCAAAATACGTACTGAAATATAGTAACCAAATCCATAATTTTAATTGTTTCTGTTCCGTCTATGTCATTAACCTCATTTTGATCCTTTGGATACCTAGTGACAAGAACAATCTTTGGATAATACCCACTGTTATTGAGAATTATAACTGTACTGGCTTAGTTTTACTTATAAAACCATTTTGCACAGTGACACCTAATTATAAAATCAAATAATAAAATAGACGCTGCACCATCATATTTGGAAAAACAGTTTTCTTACCGAGTTGGGCAGGTAAAAAAGTCATGACAGACCTTACAGAATTATATTGACAAACAAGTTTCTGATAATACAAAGATATGACTGTATACTATGGCATCAGAGAAAAGAAGCTTTGTGTGACAAAGATGATAATTTTACAGTATGGATAAGTAACAGAGACCAACATTTTTTATGCCTTACAATTTAAATTCTTACCTCTGTCTTCTATTTTAACATATATTTTTACCGGGAAGGCAGTGGTGGAAAGGAAAGAACAGACTGTTTGGCCAATCCTGTAGCATATTTTGAATATGTTCTAAAGATCTGGAGTGCTCTCCATACACTGTCTTTTACAAGATCTCTGGTTTTTTTAAGCACTTCATTGAAAACTGTATTCCTTAGTGTAAATGCTGGAAGGCTTTCTACCATGGTCTTTACCTGAATATGCCATCCTGTTTTATCTATGTTCTTTCTCTTGTTTATTACCTTGAAGAGCCTTTGTTTATTTTCTAATTAGGTAGATTCAGGTTCGTAGACATTAAGTCAATGTTAAGTGCTTGATGTTAAAACCATAAAATTCATTTAAAGGTTAAAAAAAAAAGCCAAAGCAAAAAGGATGTAACTTAGAATCTCTCATCTAGTCAACTATCTTTCATAGCTTTAGACTACAACACAGAGTTCCGCCTGCACTTTTCATCCTCTGGGCCGTAACTTTTACTTTTGTTATTCTGAAATCAATAATGTGATTGTTCTAAATGATATAATTATTATATAGAAGAGCTTGGTGACTGCTGGTGTTTAGTTTGGCTCTTTTTTTCTCTTTTTTTCCCCTTTAACCTGCACCAGAAAAAACTAAACAAAATCATGGTGGCTGTTGAGGGAAATCATAAGACTTGAAAAATGATCACAGCTAATTAGAAGAATTTTGTGGTAGATCTGCAGTACAACTGTTAATAGTATTTCATTTCAATGCACCATGTGTCAGCATTTGATAATAATAAGCTGTTGTGTTTATAAGCATTGACAATATTATTTTCTGCTGTTATTCTTGTGAATATTCTGCAACTATGGTATTCCCAAGTGATTAAATAAGAATTTTTTTTCTAAGTTCTGCCCCTTAGGGCAGTAGTTAAAAATCTGTTATAAATTCTGAAGTTGTAAAGGACTTATTTTTATGGCCAATTTATGGAAATGAATTAGAAATGTGTTTCAAATGGTTAAAAGTATCCTATTTAAATCTGTTAAGTAATTATTTTGTGGTGTAGGTGTTTTCAAGTAAAACATACCAAAATTATACTTAGTAAGATTGCAGAAAAGCTGATTTCAAGTTATAATTATCAATATGGAAAATGCTCCATTTTAACAGTAAGGAAATACTTAAAAGACCCTGTTCTCTACTGATACAAAATGTTTTCACATTGTGGGAGTCAGTATAACTAAGGCAATGGTTCTTCACAAGCCTCAACCTCTTCCACCTACTTAGGAACTCCAATTTTCAAGCAATGGTGGCTTGGTATCTTGGCCAGAGAAGCATCCAATGTGTTCCACCTCTGGAGGCTTCTTCTGGGCTGGCAGAGCTGTGTTCAGACTCTGCTGTCTTTGTCTCCTGTTCCGGAACTGTCTGCCATCTGGGCTGCAGTGTGTTAAGCTCATTTCTCCTAAGTAAAATCTGTCCAACTGTCTGTCCAAAGGAGAGATTGGCCTTTCTTGCTGTCCAGAACCATGGAAGATAAATGAAGAGTTAATTAGGATGGTCTGCCTTTTTCAAGAGGCCTTGTTTCCTAGTTGTTCCCAAAGATTATTGAATCTGAGAAATGAATCCATGTACACATTACTTGCACTGTAAAGTTCTGCCTGTGTCAAAGTGACTTGTGGAAAAATTGTTCCTGTTTTACTTTTCTTTGGTCTTGTCACATGTGTTGCTATAAGCCCAACATGATTTGGTCCTTAGTCATTCGCTTTTTTGTAATGTTGCTATGCAAAGGAAGATAATGTTACGGGTCAAAGAGAAACATGTTGGAAAGTAACATATTGTTTAACAAGTGCTACCAAAGTTTTCTCACTGACTTTCATTATAACTGTTGTCATATGAATAAACGTCAATTTGGAGCTATGAACAGAAATAAAATATGAGTATCCAAGATTGTTAAAACAGAATATCAAAATTAAATATGTTGACATTTCAAAAATTCTTCATTCCTTCTGGAGCTGACTGTGTTTAATGTTTCCACAATTCACCCAGTATTTTTATTTGGATGCCATGTTTCTTTCAGAGATTTAAAATGAATTTTTGAATAATAAGTATTTTACAATGTAAGTATAGAGGATTTTTTTGAAGATCGTTCTGTACAATTACTCTGCATTGCATTAATACAGTTGATGGCTTACAGCATTTGTGATGAAAACAATCTTTACATAGTAAAGACTGTAGAAACAAGAAAAGGAGATTAGTCCTTTGACTAACCACATCAAAATATTTTCAAAAGGCTTAGGAGTGCTACTCAGCTAAAAGCCATCTTAGTACTACATCTTCCTCTTCCCCCTGTTACTTTAGGTTACACAATAGTTAAAATCTTTTTAGTACATTAATGAGCTTATTAAAAAGCTCTACAGTGTTGAGTTGTCTCTTATAAAATGTATGTACCTAAAACCTATAACGATATTGAAGTAACAGCTAGGATATGAGTTACTGTAGAGTAGAAGAAAAATACGAAGAAAGGAAACTCCCAAAGTCTTTGGAACTGAAACTGAAGTGCTATACAGCTTGTGTTAGGTTGCATAGTTTTTGGCTCCTATAGTAAAAATTGCAGAAATGAAAATGGGTAGGTAGCCAATGTGCACCCTTCAGTCATCGTAGCATCAATTTTGTGAGTCAAGTGGATATATTAATTTACTTAAGATCTTCTTTCTGTTCCTGCAGGAAAAGCTGCTTTATAAATAAACATGCCTTCACTTAAGTCCACCTCATATTATGTTTGCAATGTTTAAGTAAATCCCCAGTGGTGGTAAACTGGAACTTAAGGCAAGAGTGATGTGCCTCTAGGTTACCTCAGTCATAGTGAGTTTAAAAAGAAATTTGTGAAGTTCTTAAGGACTTGTCAGTATCATAAAAAAAAAAGAAATGTGTTAAAATCAATTTTTATTATTTTACAAGTTAAATCAGATTCCATAAGACAAAAGCTCAGTGGACTAATCTTATCTGAGCTACTGGGAGATTTTATAACAACTCAAATAATGTAGTTTTGTCCCTAAAAGGAAAATAAATTTATGGTTCATATATGTATGTATTTCAGTCATGTCGCTAAAATGTTTCATTCTGTGGAATTATTCTATTCTGGAAAAAATTAAATAGGAAATAACAACTTTTCTTTATTCTCTGTGTTTTGCTGTCTTCTGCTTACAAGAATGCTGAAAAGAAAGGTTTGAGCTATTTTTACCATCAGTTGAATAGCAACATCCTTTTGTTCAACTGGGTAGAACTATTTCTTGCCTTGTATATTTAGAGTCAAAGTATGACCAAAAAAAGACCTTTGAAACCCTTAGATTGTATACAGCCAGGAAAATGAGTCTGATTTTTCTGCTCCCTTACACCAGTGTTATACCACTGACTTCAATAGTTGTGAAGTTAATGGAGCTAGGGAAGAGTAACAGACTCTTAATTCACCACATTGAAAGAAGAGAATGAGATTACATTAGATCATATTAGAATTTTGCTTATAAGTCATAGACTTTTTATAACCTGTCTTTCTAAGAGATGATTTGTCATATTTTTCTGTCTTTGTATCTTTACCGCTTCTTCAAAATCCATTGCTTATAAAATAGATTTCTGTATAGACCTCTGCCATAAATAAATAAATCCAGGCATTGATTGTACCTTTAAAAAGCAGATCTGAATGAGGACAAAGCACCTTTCCCTCAGTTGAATCATTATTTCTAATTTCTATAGTGGTCTCATTCAGGACTCTCCAGCAGGGATCAGGAAGCTGTAGAAACAAATAACACAATAATAGCCCCCTTATTAAAAGCTTAGATCTGAATTGAATATTGTTACTACCATGCAGATAAATGCTGAATGTCTTTTATATCCATTGTGCCTTCAATTGCTAGTCAGTATAGTTCTTGCATCTTCAGAAACATGTGAAAGTGTCTGTCACAATTGAGATGAAATTTCTGTAGACAAATGGGGAAGGAATTGTTCAAGACCTTTTATTTTTTCATATATTTTACTGAGGAGTAGAAGACCATGCACAAACATAAACTCAACAGGAGTAAAGCAGAAGACATATTAGACTTGGTCAATAGTTGTTCTACCAGACGACGTCAAAGAACAAAATGAAAATTCCTCATTTTCTAATTCTTTGTGTCAATGTCTAAGCATGATAACAGATATAGGAGATTTTCTAGTTCCTGCAAAACCAGGAACTTTTCTATGGAAGCCCCTAGTGACATAAGCCAGATTTCCTTTCCTCACAAATTCATGTCACGAATAATATCACTTCACTCAGCAGATTCATTAGAAGAAATTGTTACCTGAGATAGAACAGGGTATAGAGAAATGTGATTACTTTCTATTTCATGTTAATTTTGTTTTCCTTTCTTCCTGTCTAATTTCACTTATGGTCATAGTGATTTTCCTGTTTCTTCTGGTATTAGGATCTCAAATGACACTTTCAGATTAGATGGCATAGAGTTATCAAATTCCCTGAGTACAGTAAGCTCAGCAAGGAAGAAATTGTACTTATATTCTATTCTTCATCTGCCTCCCTGAAGCTGAGTTTTATTCACACTCCTCTCACAAAAGTGATGAATGTATTGAAAAACAAACTGAATTTGCAGTGTTTTTGCAGTAGCAAATATTAAAATAAAAATAAATTTAGAAGTTATTAAAATGTAAGTATACATCTATATGTCAGTAAATAATCCACACGTATATTTAAATTAATATAAAAACATTTGCAGAGAAACTGATGCATTCAAGAGGCACTGCTGGGGAACCATAGGAATGACTAGAAACCAATAATATCCAAATTAACTTTTGAAATCCATATAAGATTTTTTATGAGAAAAATGTAGTGAAGAAGCAGTTTCTCCTGCTGATATCACTACAGTTATAATTTTCTACTACAGAAGACCTTGATCTGTTCTTTGCAGTCTGATAAGATTATTTCACAGTCTGAAACTGTAGCATTTTTTCCATGTGAATATATGTACTGGCAAAATGACCTCCATATCCTCAAGCTTAGATGGACAGCATGATTTCTTTCTACCTTTTCCCCTTGTAAACGTGAGCATGGACATAAAATGTGAACAATATTTCTGTGTTACTGATTTCATCTGTGCTTTGTCTCTCAAATCCAATTGGTATGACAGTTAAAATTAGCAGGACAAGGTCAAACTGTCAAGCGCGATGCTGGTTGTAAGCAGAGGGGCTTCTGTGGCTTTGTTTGCTTGTCATTTCAGCTGCTATGTCAGCTTAAATACCATCAGTAAAAAAACACGGAGCATAGCTTACGGAGTAATGGGGCAGGGGGCACATCTGAGCAATGATTAAACAAGAGTAAAATCCAGAGAGGCCACACTCCCAGGACACTATGGCATGACTGCCTTTCACAAAATGTCAGTGCAGGCTGATTAAACAAATACTGCTGCCAAGGCAAAGCTGATCAACCTGCATTTTATAGTAAAAGTTCACATGTACTTGTGCTATCATTTTAAAATGCTATGGGTAAGTGAAAAATTCAAGAGTGTTGTGGCAAAATGGGATCTTGCATAGAGTTTGAACATTTACTATACTTAGGTTACCAGTGTTTCACATTTTACTTGATTTGCATTCTGTCATCTTTCAAGGCCCTGAAAAGCCTTTCAAAATGGCTTTTTATTCAGACAAAGTCTGAACGTCCAAGCTCGCCTACAGAAACAGGTGAGATATAATTGTCTTTACCTAAAAATTACATGTTACTCATCCGCCAGTTTTTTTCTCTCACTTTTCTTCTCTCTCTAATCTAAATTCATATACAACTGCTAATAAAAATAATCTTTTTACAGAAACAAATCATTTTCTTCCTGTGAACAGAATTATTATAAAGAAAGCAGAAGAGGGATACCTACCTAATTTTTAAAGGATTAAATTATTTAGAAAAAAATATTGCTATCATTTACTTCCTGACATGATATTTGAAAATCTTCAGGACATCAAAAGGGTAGGAAAACATGCATTATTAAAGTATATGTTTTAAAATCAAGAAAAAGTCACATTAGGTGGAATAATAGTGTAACCCTCTTTCTGAATATAGGCAAGCTTCATGTGCACTGTCGAACATTATAGATCCTAAGTTAACACTCCTTAATCAAATGACTGTTCTGTACGTCATGGATTAGTGACTGCAGAAAATGGCTTAAGTCCCTTGACCTCAAATATGACAAGACTCACTTGTGTCTGAGGGAAAGGCAGACGGAGTGTAAACAGGCACAAAGTAGGAGGGAACAGCCATTCAAAGAGATGCAGCAGTCAAGACAGAAGTAGAGAAAGCTTTGTGCCAAAGAGACAAGAGAAGGGTTAATGATTGAGAGGTTAAGTCAGATAAAGACCAAACTGAAAATAATAGGTATAATTTATATTATTAATTACTTACGCAGCAGAGCAGCTACAAACTTGGAGAGCACAGTGGGATAAAGACCATAAGCTGTCTGTAAGAAAATCAGAACATCCCACTAACAGCAGCCACTAACAGACATAAATGACAATCAAAAGAGAAACATGACAATACAGAAGGAAACATTTACAGCAGTCTCCTTCTTCTGTGCAAATGCCATAGTGACAGTTCTAAGGGGTCATCTTTCCTTTCTAGGCCAATGATCTTAGCAGAGCCGCAACAGAATATGGAAAGATAGATCCTACAGTCCTTCTTTGTGAGGGACTCACTTCCTTGTAACCTTCTCTCCTCCTGAGTAGACAAAAGAAAATGTGAACAGAATGATGCTCTTCAGTTGAATGCAAGCTCAAGAAAGGATCAAAAGTCTTGGTTAGATATAAGATATAACAAAAGGGATATCTGAATCTACAGGTGAAAAAAAAGAGCTGAGAGGGGATGTGGGAGATGTTTTAGTGAATTGTCTATTTAATTCATCAGCAAGCCTAGTGCAGGCACTTCCTGCTACAGGATTATGTCTGGGAATGCTATCCTCTGCCATCTGGTGCCACTTCCCAGGATGTCCTACCTGCCTCCTACATACTTAGTTAACAGTTACTTGATAGCCTGTTCTGTGTGTCTTGGTGTAGGCAGTTCAGGATTAGAGTTCCTGGAATTCAGATTGTGTCTATAAATCCCATCAAACTGAAGACATTTCAATGGAAATGTCTGCATTCAAGGGGAATGCATTAGCCACAGAATGAATATGAAACAAAATGGTAACAGTGCCGCAGCTGTGGTTTTGAACAGAAGTTTGAGTAATGGACCTCTTTGTACAGAACTTAATCAAATTAACAGGTTTTAGGTATTCTGCGTATGCACCTAGGCTCAAAAGAATTATAATTGTCTTTTAAGGTAAGAGAAAGGAAAACAGAAATAGTTTTTTCAGATCTTCGAAAAAAGAATCTAGCAAAAGGAGTGCCTTTAGGAGACTTTCTCTGCTGCCAGGTCATCTGGGAAGTATTCTACATTTTTTTAAAGATAAAAAACCAGAGGGTAAAAAAGCCTGTTTCACTTAGAAACAACAATGTAACTTGCTGGAGTACAACAATTAATTAATTGGTGTTCACTGTATTAGAGATAATTTTAATCATGTTACCTCTTTCTTGCATTTCAAAAAAAATCAAAACACACACAAAAAACCCCAACAAACCAACATGCAGTCCCTTCTGAATTACTAGCTCCAGTATCGCTTTCCCATGTGGTAGGTCAACAGGACTGCATTGCCTTGTTTTGCATGTCAGGGTCCCATTAACCTAACGTAATATTTGGCACAGCTTTCAGAACAAGTTTTGTCTATGAAGTCAGGAGGAGAATCTGAGCGGAAAATAATACTCTGCTAAAGTAATAATACTCTCATAATCTAACCCTTATTAACTTGTCAAGCCTAGTGACAGTCTTTAATAGGATTCATTCTTTTTATGTTTTCTTTTACACGATTTCATTGTAGCTATTTGAAAAACCTAAAATAAGATTGTTACTGTATCTGCATTTAATTCGAAGATATTCTGTCCTTTTTTTTTTCTTCTTCTTTTTTTAAAAACTGAGATACATTTATGCCTATTTTCTGGGCAGCTTGCCATAGAATGGTTTGAAAAATGGATGGAGATAAGTACATTTAAATTTTTTAGTATTTTTTCTTTAAAAAAAGTTAAAATGCTGAAAATGAAGTTACAAGATCTCGGTTGGAAATATGTGGTTTTGTCACCAAAAGAGAGATTAAAAATTCAGGGAAAGAGTTGGATTTCCAAAGCAGGTCTTATGCCATCTGATACTGTTGCTAACAAAACACAGAGAGGATACAAACACAGATTTGTTTGGGGTTGGGAGGCACAGAGTGGCTTTGTTTACTTATTGTCCTCTTCTGTTAGCAATGGGCACTCTGTTCTTTCTGACCTCATGTGGTTAATGTTGAGGCAGCCCTCACCTCTCAATCCAGGGCTGAATACAACCCTGGCAGATATAAAAAACTGTAATTCACTTCCCTGAATGCAATGCCTGCTTGTAGCTCACCATGATTTGAATGCAGCATGGATGTACTGGTATCTGGCAAGAGAAAGTTTAGAATCCCTCCTAACATTCTCACCTGTCTGATTTTCTGAGGACTGATATTCACAGCATTGTTCTCAGGGAATTTTAATTTACCGACTGACTGAATCACTGCACACCAGGCTGAAATTAAGTAAAGACCTTAGTCACTGATTCTAAAAAGGAAAAAAAAAACCAACACAAAATGAAAAAAAACAAAGTAAGAAATGGTTGCAACTTTTACTTGAGAAAAATTAGAATCATCAAAAATTTTCCTTCCAGCTTAGTTGCGGTTTCAGTTCAGAAGTGAAAATACGGCATTTTTATTTCCTAAACTTGATTCTTCTGTATGTTTAGCTACACACCTCAAAAAAACCCCACCTCTTCAAACTGATATTGCATTACTTTCTCATACATTAGGTCTCAGTAACCACTTTTTGTTCACTTGTTTCACCCACCACATAGCAGTGAAAAAATAATATATAATTCTTAATGATTTTCTGAAATACTGCACAGGTACAGGTCACACCTGTTAGGTGTGAACTACATTTTGTTAAACTAAATCAAATTCCATTAGGGAAACAGAAAAATCACTGCATTAACATAAAAAGAAAAATGTTTGCATTGTAGGATACTGAAGTTTCCATACACGTTCTACTGAGTCCAAAGGTCTTTTACAAAGAAAATTAACTGTTATCTTATGAATACTCATGATTATATATGATCCCTTAGATTCTGACTTTCTTAAAAGCAACATAGTTCTAGTTACCTTCTTTAAAAAGCATCGCTAATATTTTCAAATTTGGATGAGGTGGATGCGGTTATGTTCCATATACTACAATAAATCTGAAATGAAAATAAATAGTTGTTCTTCAGGCTCATATTTAAAATATACAACTTTTCCTAAAAAGGGGTATATTACAGTGAAACTTGCATTTGCCAGGTGAACTGGCATCTCACCACATATTTCTAATTGTGTTTTTACATACGTTCATATGCTTTATGTACTCATTTTTGTTGCCTACTTTTTGCATGGGGATATAACATATCCCCATATGCCCATCTGGAGAAATAAGCCTGTGTGAACCTCATGAGATTCAACGAGGCCAAGTGCAAGGTCCTACACCTGGGTAGGGGCAATCTGTGCTTTCAATAGAGAATGAAAGACAGTGTGATTGAGAACAGCCCTGTGGAGAAGGACTTGGAGGTGCTCATTGATTAGAAGCTTGACATGAGCTGGCAATGCACATTCACAGCCCTGGATGCCAACTGTATCCTGGGTTGCATCAAAAGATGCATGGCCAGCAGGTGATTTGCACCCTCCACACTGCTCTTGGGAGGCCCTACTTGGATTATTGTGTCCAGTTTTGGAATCCTCAACATAAGGATATGGAACTGTTGGAACTGGTCCAGAGGAAGGCTACAGAGATGATCGGAGGGCTACAAAGGTGGTCAGAGGGCTGGAGCACCTCCCATGCAAAGACAGGCTGAGAGAGTTGGGGCTGTTCAGCTTGGAGAAGAGAAGGCTCTGAGGAGACCTAATAGCCTTCCAGTACCTGAAGGTTGCCTACAAGAAAGCTGGAGAGGGACTTTTTACAAAGGCTTATGATGACAGGAACAGGGGGAATGGCTACAAATTGGAGAGGAGAAGATTTAGACTAGACATAAGGAGGAAATTCTTGACAAAGAGGGTAGTGAGGCACTGGAACAGGTTGCCCAGGGAAGTTGTGGATGCACCATCCCTTCAAGTGTTCAAGACCTTGACAGACTTGATCTAGTGGGATGTGTCTGTGTCCATGACAAAGGGTTGGAATTAGACGATCTTTAAGGTCCCTTCCAATTGAAACCATTCTATGATTCTATGATTTGCATTATGAAGAAACTCTAAGTTAATATTTCAGTTCCCTCTTTGAATACGTCCTGGGGCGGTTTTACACTCTTTTTACTTGTTTTAAAATTAACTGAATTAATTTTAAAGCAGAGTTTCCTCTGTTAGGACTTTATGAGAGCTTAATTTTTGTATGAACTTCCAAGTTGTGTAACATTTTCCTATGTTGTTTTGGGGGTCTTTCTATCTCCAAATGTCTCTATATCATTTAAAATCTATCTTAAATCACCCTAAAGTGAAGTCACAAAATGAGAAATTCCTTATTTTGCTTGTTTAATGCCTGCAATATTTCGTAGCTTTTTTGGGTGCATAATGTATTACATAGAAAAATGGTTTGAAATGGGTTTTAGACTCTGTTGGAATTCTTGTTTTCAGAATCAGTCTGGAGAAGATTCCTTCCATCCTTTCCACTTCCCTTTGCCTAATATGCAGAACTGGCAGTTATTTCTCTCAATTCTGTCACCTCTGATTGTCTGAGGAAGAGACATCTAAGTCAAAAATCTGAAGAACTATGGAAAGAGGCAATGTGCTGGTTTCAGCACAGGTGTTCAATTTTCATGTTGAATACCTACACTTTTTTGAATTTTCAGGTATGCTTTGCTGCACGTTTCCAGATTCACTCTTGTATGTGTTTTGTAATATTTCCAGCCAAGAAAAGATGAATATATGTATTTGTGAGGTCCCATTGATCTGAAAAGAATGTCCTAGTCAGTCAGATGGACTAGAAAGAATGATTCTGTGTGAACAGCTAGTATAAACAGAAAATACATTAGCAATATTATTTTCTTTATGAAATAGTATTATAATATTACATTGCATGTGTCCAAATAAGCAGACTGTGAATGGAATTATCTGTAGTGTGTTTATTTACTTTGTGTAAAGCTAAGTATCCTCATAATCCTCATATGTGCAAGAATGAGATTGTAATTTAAAAATTTGACACTTCATGCATCATTAAATCTTGAAGACTACACATACACCTGCTTTTATGAATTGCATATTTTCTGTGTGTTTTTAAGGATCTGGAAAATGCATTAATATTATCAAAGACAAATATAGCCTCCCTACAGTACAGCATTTTAAGTTTTAAACAGCTGAGAGCATATAACCACTACAGCCACTTCATATTTATTCCAATGTAATTTTACCACGTAAAATGTATTTCTTTTCACCCCATGTTATAACACTAGGAAGTTTACAGTCTACTGTGGAATAGCAAGTCCAGAATACTAGAGATGGACCAGTTCCAGCACTTACTGAGTTGCTAGCATTGGGCAGGAATAATTTAAGATAACCATATCATTAAAAGGTTTATTCAAATAATATATGAGAGGTTTGACTTAGACTAGAGAGTTATAATTGTCAAGACTGACAGGTGATACTGCCTTCTTTCACATCTCTGTGACTTTCCTTTGTGCATCAAATCAATCATTTCCTTCCTAGATTTATTTAAATAACATGTTTCTCCTTTTTAGGGAAGTTAACGCATTAATGTATACTGCCCTACTTAGTGTTTAAATAGACTAGAAAACAAACTGTCAGTAAGAATTACAACAGCAGTGAGAAGACAAAAAACAATGTGAATAAAATTCAGAATGCTTCAAACAGATTTTATTTGATGACAAAATATAATTCTGGAAACAAGAAAGGGGTCAACTTCGCTGCATGAATAGTAGTTATGTAACGGTGAAATTAAAGCCAAAGTGAAAAGCTAAATATTATATAAAACTTCAAAAGCAGACCCATGTTTAAATCAATCAAAACAGGTGTTTTGAAGTTTAGATTATTGATAGTGAAATTAAATATTCTATGCTAAGATTTATTTATTAGGGATATATAGTGAGAACAACAGAAATCTTAAAAAAAAGAGGGAATTCACTAAGTGAAGAAGATGAAGAGGTTTCAAGAAATAAAAAAGCCAAAGAATTTTGGAATATGGCTACATTTGGAAAGAATTAAGATATCTGTTTTATTTATAGATAGATAGATAGATAGATAGATAGATAGATAGATAGATAGATAGATAGATATTGTCTTAGTAACTAAAAAAGTTGTTAAGTAACATCTGGTGGTGATAAACCTTGGAAATCATCAATCTGGGAGAGCTGTATCCAAAAGATGTGGCTGGTGACATCTCTGGCTTGATAGTGTTGATTTGTAATACATTTCAGGGATAGCAAAAAAATACCCAGAAGGCTGGAGGACAGTTTATGTAGTGCAAATATCCAGAAATGACAAGTAAGAGAAATACAATACTTGTAAGCCTTAGTGATGAAAATGTGAATAAACTTTCACTGCTAAGGACATAAAGGAGAACAAGTCATGTGAACTAACATGACTCTATTAGAAATATAAATGGTTCAGAAAACCTAATAATTGGAGACTGTAAAAGTGGTCATCACGTTTATTACAAGGTATAGGAACTCCAGTCAAGCAAGCTGAATCCTGTTTTATTGAGCATAAATAGAGAATAAATACCAAAAAGATAATAAATTTCCCCCCAGTCTTATAGGTTGCCGAGGCATTTGAGTGCCCACAGAACACATCCCTTTACACAAATATGTCATCTGACTAGTGAAAACCAGTGCATAGCAGTGAACAAGGGAACGTGGGAACCTCTAATTGAGAAACTGGATGGCAGTAAATACAGCCACCCCATTGGCTAATGGAATATTTTGGTGAGAATGCTAAAAGGAGAATTCTGAAAGTGAATGTTCCTTCAACAGCTTTTTGATAAGAGTACGTTTCCGGTGATCCTTTCCCTCAGAGCCTTTCCAGGCTAGAGGGAAAGCAGAAGGGCACGCAGAATCCTTTCCCCACTCTTTGCAGTAAAGTGCCAACATCGTGCAGTAAAGGAGGAAATTTGCTCACTTAGTTCCCTGTCTCTCGTTCCCCATTTACCTATAGTGATTCCAGAAATATTCTGAGTCCTGTACCTTGCAAACACATAATATGTGTGAGGGAGATTTTTGCAAATAAATGGACATAAAAAGCTTGACAAAAATTTTCAGTTCATAATTTGCCTCTGCCTTTCATTGATTCCAGCTACCTATCAGTGCTCAGTGCTCAGTGCTCAGTGCTTATCATCAACATTACTAAACTCTGCTGTGTTCAGAGTTGTAAACAATAGTAAAAATCTTCTATTTATCATTTCAGTGTGCATAACAATTAATCTAAATGCACAGTAAACGACAGACCACAACATTCAGATCTTTTTTTATTTTGTATATTTAAGTGTGATTGAGGGAACATTAGAGGAAGTTAAGGATATAGCTGAGAAATAAAATGATTTTCTAACTTTCTGTATCACAAAGGATTCTCACAATAAAGTTGAAAAGGACTCTGAGATTAAGAATTTGGGTTTATTATTTTTTAATTTATTGGGAGCTAAGACAGTTTAAGAAGTTTGTTTATAACAATTTTGCTTTTTGAAGTAGAATGTCTCTCCCTGGATAACCAATTCAGCAAGTTTGATAAGTGATACATTATTTGAGCCTTTTGGACATTTTGGAAAGGTAATAATTGTGTACAGGAACAAACCTTAGCTCAGAAGTCTCCCACAGAAGACAAGAGGAAACAAACTAGATAGTAAATGGTCAGGTTTTGTGGCATCAGATTGACAGTACAAGGTTTCAAATCTCCATGAAATGTCCAATGTCAATATATTTGTAAATACTGAGTGAATATTAGCCATGCAAATTTTCTTGATGATCAGAAACTACTTCATTAATACTCAAATACACAGAAAGCTACAAAAAAATACTAGAGGATTCTGTGAATAGTTACTTGGAATCATAATGTCAAAAAGAACTAAAAAATGTTAATTGGTTCACAATAGAGAGGACTCACATTTCAGGTGCAATTTATCTACTCAAAAAAGAGTCCTGGGAGTCTCTACTCAGAGGCAAATCTTCAAGAAGCCTATAGAGCTTGGGTGTCTGAATAGTAAGGAAGAGAAGGTTCAGTCTGTTTAGAAAAGTGGCAGTAGGGTAGATAATGTGACATCTTCAAACTGTTGTTGGGCAGTATTTTGGAAAGCATGAAACACTAGAGACATGTTAGGTTTAGTCTGGCAATTCCCAGCTTTCTGTGCAGCATTTTTTCAACAGGAATGTGTTTGGTCTTTTTGGGTCCCATTTTGGTATTTTTTTAAGAAATATATTAATGTATTTCATCACTTATGTTAGTTTTTAACAGTTAAAATTTTATGTAATTCTTTAAAAAAGCCTCTATTTGGCCTTAAAATCACAAAGACAAAGTTTTATTTTGTGTCTCTTTACATTTGTTTAAGTAAATTTAAAAAGAGTTATTAATCCCATAACTACCAAATAGCATAGCTTTACTTACTATTTAAGCAACATGAAAGTCTTTAAACAAAAAATGAAAAAAAAATTTGAACCTTGGGGAATCAAGTGAAGACTGGAAGAAGAATGAAGATGTGTTCGTGGTTGCATGAGGTTAATGACCTTTGCATTAAAAAAAAAATTGTTTGCAATGAATTTTGTTTACAATTGTCCTCCAAACTGGATGGTAGTGAATTTTCTTCCCTCCCCTGAAAAGTATATCAAGGCACTTACTGCTATTATTATGACAGAGTGAAATGCTCCAGAAAACTGCAGACTTCCACTTTTCTGCCTGATTATGATGCAGGGCAGGCACAACACCATGTGCAGAAGTGCTCTCTCAGTTGCCAAACCCCTTGGATCCTGTCATGACTTTTTTTTGTATGAACACATTCAGGAATTAACAACATAATTGAGACCGGTCAATCTTTTGAAGGTTTTTGCCCTTAAAATATGTTCCATAATTTCCTTACAACTTCACTATCAAACTGGAGAAAAGTCTTTAGTTTTCCATGCAGATTGGATTTATGCATTCAAATTGAGAAAATATTCTAAGTAAAATGTAATCTGCCTCATTTAATAGGAAGTACAGTTATAAATGTATTTGTTTTAAATCAAATGATGGTGCTGTTTGTTTGAATGGAGAAGAGAAAGAGCTGGAATAATCATCTGAATTATCCATTTTTTATCTGATTGGAGAGGACTCTGGTATCATTCTATCAAATATTCTAACAAATATTAGGCTAGTTACTAACACTGAA
Organism: Piaya cayana; assembly: GCA_013389865.1. Taxonomy (NCBI): domain Eukaryota; kingdom Metazoa; phylum Chordata; class Aves; order Cuculiformes; family Coccyzidae; genus Piaya; species Piaya cayana. The sequence goes on from WAAB01006035.1 coordinate 162,555, forward strand.
ACTTTTAAAATAATACAAATGCCCAGTTTCATTTTGGTCACACGAAAGCTCTTGAATTAATCTCTGTCAAACTACTGCAGCGTATGAACTTCTCCACTATTTCCACTTTAAAGTTCAAGAAAAGTCTGAGAGAAAGACAATGATAGAGTCACCTCTTTAGTCCACTTTAGGGTCACTGCAGTATGATATGCCACCACAGAATATTGCCATAAAGAAGTCTCAATTCAGCTATTCATTTATTGTGAAGAACATAGTGGAACGGTTCTACGACGTGTATCTAAATTGTTTTTCTAGCTTGGATCAGGGGGTGCATTTTCTAAGGGATTTCACTAACAGTCACTACTGACTCTGCTTTGCTTTGGAGCAAGGAGCCACAATATTATTTTATGACCTTCACATAGGCTTTTGTTTGTTGTTCTCCTGAACCTGTGTAGTACATTCTTGGTACCCTATAGCAAATCTAAAGTTCAGGCATCCTTGTGTTGTAGTGGTTGCCTCTGATATGTTTTAATTTTGTAACTATAACATCTTAACATGAAAGAATTTTGCATTTGAAATTTCTTGGAGATTACTTCCAACCTTATTCTCTTAACAAGCAAAACTCCTATTTTCAATGAAGAGAAGAAATAACAATGCCAACAAGTCATGCTGAAGGTCAGATATTTTACAATTTAGTCATATGTCACTGATTTTATGTGTTTCATCTTATAAGAGGTTAAATTTCACACATCGATTAAACTTGAAGGAAGAATACAAGAAGAGCTGAAGATACTTCTTTTCTGGGAGAAGGATCCATGCTACTAGTGAATTCATAGGACTGGGGAACACAGCAACAGAAGCAACAGAAGAAATAAGCCCTTACAAAAATTTATAATGTTCAATTAGTAATCAACCACACGCCCATTTAGTTATCTATAAAACTATAACGGAGGTATGGGAAGACACAAGTTTTAATGATAGCTGAGAACTAAATTGCAATCACACTTACTAGTGCTGAAACTTAGTTAGAAGTTCCTTCAATTATCTGAAGCAGCTGAAATAAAGTATATAAGAAAAAGCTATGTGATGAACTTGAGTGTATTTGCATGTTCAGAATTAAACATGTCTTACTACAGGTAAACAGATGTATAACTACCCCAAACCACAGAATTCTGTAATAGAAAACAGCAGTTTTACCAAGAACTCCATCAGGCCTTGGTACAGGCCTCCTGTTTTACTTATACACTGAAAGTAGAAAAGGTATGATCTAGAAATTTCAAAAGTGACAAGACTTGTTTTAATCTTCTCCCATTGAAATCACTAAATTGTCCCAATTTTCTATTTGACAGTCTTTTAGAAATGCACAAGTATGTGGAGGGACCAAGACAAGACTTCTCCACAAGTTAAATTCTGTTCTTTCAGTAGTTTTAATTAGAATTGAATTGATTCACAGGCTTTGTGTCGGTCATTTGCAGGCATTTACTGTCATAATTTCCATGTGCTATTAGATATCAAATTGCTTTGTGAACAATACAAGTGCAGCAAAATGGCAGTCATTGAATTAATTTTCCAGACAAATAATTTAAGAAGACCCAGTAAATTTTAGCAGAGAAGTTCAGTCTCTTCTTTTCCCTGTACTCAGAAATATTCCTCTATTATAATCACCGGTTATTTTGGGTTTTTTTTCCCCTAGAAAACAGTAAAATTCTCCTGTATTATGTACATACATTTTTATTTCTGAGCACCTACCAAAAGGTCAGGAATTTTTATTATCATTGACATTAATTAAAACATAACCATTTAAAGCATAAATTAACACTTCTTAACTACCTCCTCCCTCTCTTCACACAGATACTAACAGTATTTACACCTGTTCTAGTGTGGTTCTTAGACTGATGTAAAGGAAAGAAGAGAGGAAGTGTGTTATTGTATATTTAAATGATAACTAATTATTTACTTTCCTGACACTTGGGGAAATGAATACAACATGTTACATAGTTGCAGATTCTGCTCTTACCACTGCTAATTTGAATTAACTCCCCTGACTCTTTGAGATTTTTGCATATAATTGAATTGGTGTAACTGAGATCAGATCCTGTTCTAAAGACTTTGAATTATTTCTGTAAGGCAAATGCCTTCGGCTGTCAATCTACCAGGCTGACCTGTCAGTGTCACATAATAATTAAACAGCAGCTGGCATTAGTGCAAATTTATAATTGCTATAATCCTTACTGCTGACATGTCAATATTTGACTTGCATTAACCTTTCCTTTGAGGCTTGCAAATAGTGCATCTCTGGCTTGTTCAGTCTAATTTTTCATGTCATTGCCTTGCAAGGTACAAAGATTTATAATGTCATTATGTGATGGATACAGACCACTCCTTTACTTAGCCTTGTAAGATGCACTAACTCTAGAATGACACAGGTCTATTTACTTATTTTTCTGCCCTGCCTGAGAACCACTGTTTAACCATTTAAAAGATTTATAACATGAATGCAATGTCTCAGACATTGAGCATAAGGATGCCACTCTTGTGAATTTCAGACAGCTTGTTTGGAGGGTGACATATTCTGAGCCGTTACTATATATTATAAACTAATTTTCTAGGGTTGCTGTGGTTTGAAATATAGTTAAAACAAATCAATAGCATTAAAACTGCAGAGAAAGGTATTGGAAATTGTTGAATATTTATGAGGAGTCAAAATTAAGCCATTATCTTAACAGCCCATCCTCAGAAAACAAATCTGAAAATTTTGGCCAGAGGTGTTTTTAATCAGAGTTATGCGGACATTCATACAAGGTCTTCTTGGCAAACATAAAAGATAAAGAAACATGTATACTGTCCCAACCTAAAGTGTTCCTTAGCTCATGCTGTATTTGAAAGTAATAAATTGCAAGTAAACTTTGATCAGAATAAAAAAGCCTAGTTATCAATATTCTGTCTGTGTTCAATATTTTTTCAACCACTGATGACAGAGAAGCTTATAAAAACAATTTTCATTAGATGCAGTGTTACATTTGGCCTTGAGGTACTTGTCATGATCACAAAAATGAACCAAGAAATTACTACAATACTCTTGTCACTGCACATCTCATCCCACTAACCTAACAACATTTATACAAATTTACCCCATATTTCCATTTCCAAAGCTTTGATGGTCTTCCTGCCTGCCATCCTATAAATTTCTGAGCATTTCTTAACACATACCTATTTACCTGTCCCTGTAATCCATATAACAATTATACTGCTATGGATTAGTAGAGCAGTTCGACACATCTTAACTGCCAGCATTTAAAAAATCTTATGGCAAAGTAAAATAAAATAAAATACTTATTCTTAACATCTGAGTATTCCCCCTTCAGTCTTATCATCTGTTCTTCCCATTATCTGCTCAATAAAGGCAAATTATAGGTCAGGGCTCTTCCTTGAACAGGAGAATTAAAATTCTATCTGGTGTAGATGTTGTCGGATGATTTATTGACATTGCAAATAACCTGTACTCATGTTAATAATTAAACAATCCAATTTATCACTTACTGTTGTACTTCTGAGGGGTCTTGACTCTTGGCTCCCAGGGGAATTGCTGCTTATATCTTCCAGATCAAGTTTTAAAGAAGCACGTAAATGTGTAGTGAATTGATCAATGCCAGGCATCATGCATTGCAGGCACAGTAGATTGTACTTAATTCAGTTTGATTATAAGCCAATGAGAAATATAAGCATGAAATAAGTACATTAGACTGGACTGTATTTGCATAACAACTCCTTTAGCACCTGAACATTATATAAAAAAATCTGAAAAATCTTAAAAAATATATTTTTTATAAAGAAAGTGTTGCTCTTTTTGAACAAATGTTTGAACAGTCTGGAGAATCCATGTGACCTAAAAATTCCAAGAATGAATTTAATGATTGCTATGGTTACATCAACACATACTGTAACATGATAATCAGCTGTGATGTGCTATGGCACAGAAATTTCAAAGATACGCTTGAATTTAGGAAAAAAGTCATTCCCAATATGTTCTTGTTTTACAAACATACCAGCTATTTCTGAAATTCGAGAAAGGTTTAAGATGCAGGCTGTCAACTTTGTTTAGCTACTCTGATGACTTCTCTAAAGGTTTCAAATTGATCTAGTAACATTTCTCTAAAAAGAATTACTTGAAATTAAAAAAAAATGTTTTCAAAAGCAAAAAGAAATCCTTTCTTTTTTCTTGTCAATCTATTCCAATTTAACTTTTCTTGTAATTAGATGTCCTAAATGCGTAAGTGAACTGTTATGTCTCCTTTCCATTATGCACCATTCATTTAGACTGAATATGTACACCAATTTCGCTTCCTATTCACTGTTTCCACTACTAGGTTTTTCAGCATATCTTTCTCTCATATTGAATCTTATTTTTCCTTTTTTTTTCTCTATTATTTCTCCTAGTGAAACCATTTCAGTTGATTTCTTTAAAAATTTCTAATATTTTTCAGTATTGATATGATCTTAGTGTTCTTCGTACTTCAGTTTCAGCATTTTTCCTTTTTCTTATTTTTCCATCCCAAAAGGTATTTGCAACTCCAAACAGATGCCAGAAGTCATTGGAGAAGTAATTAAAAGATAGCACACATTTGTAGATAATGTGTCAAAAGATGACTCCTCTGCATAACACAAGAAGGTACTTTTAGAAAGTAACAAAAGCCCTTTCTAGCCAAGGTTATAATTTCCAAATTATTTTCTATTTCAAATTAGGCAATATATCAAAAAATATATAAATGGCATGAAATAAATGCCTGAAGTGCTTTTAAAGAATAACATTAAAATTAAAAATGCACAAATTTTATGGTAAACTACTCATTTAACTCTGAGAGGCAGCTGGATTTCCATCTTTGACTATGTATTTTATGTTAAAATACTACTGAATCAGATAATTCTGTAACAGCATTGAGCCCTTGCTTCAACAGCTCTGTGTTTAAGAGAGAGATGCAGAGCCAACCACCCTTCTACTTTTTTATTTTTTTAATAGTTGTTCAGCTTTCACTGCCTGTAAGCATCTCAGTAGTCCTTGAGGCTTCTTTCAATAGTCTAATCAGTAAAGCATGCTTTGGAGATGTAGCACCTTCAGGTCCATATTTCTAGGAGAAAAAGCTGCCTGAAAGCAAGTTCTCCTATTTTATTTAACCATGCAGAAATTGTGCAAAAAGTCATCTCCTCTTTTACTACATGTGCACTTGCTGGAGAAGCCCTAGTATCATCAACAAGTTCAGAGTACTCCTTATGTAGATTATTTTATTTTTTCAGGGTGCAGGCAATTACTTTCTTAGTAATAGCTGTATATAGCTTTGATGCTGAGTTTCCTGCTGTGTGACAAATTTTTAGATGTTAAAATGTCTAAATTGATATCTATAACTAATAAAATGAAAACTTCCATGAATATAAATATCTTGAGACTAGAAGAAAAGCTTACAGGGAGTTCTCTGTAGATTTTCATAAGAAAGCAAATATTGGCAGTGATTAATTTTTAGAGTTTAATTATTTTATGAAATTATTAATGTTTAGAGTTACCAATACTAAGCACATGGGATAGAATGTGTGTGTCAAACTTCCATGTATGATTTCAGTCTGTCTGAAGAATGATGTATGAACAAAACATTCAATTATGGTTCTTGTTTCTTCAGTATGAAAGATTACCACTATATTTTCTTCACAGATTTCTGTAGTTGTTAGGCAGCAAGGGGCAATTCTAACTGGTTATGCTGTGCCTCAGTGTGAAATGAGCATCTGCTTCAAAAACAGACATTTATGTTTTCAGAATCATAAATTTTACCAGTCAAAACAAATCAAACTTGGTGAGGTGGATTACTGGATGACATCAACTATCAATAGGTTTCACTGTATTTAAGTGGGGGGAAAAAAAAAAAATCAATGCCAGAGTATTCCAGGATACTAGATTATGAAAAAATCTTTCAAGAAATGTAATGGAAAACTCTTAGTTATGGCCATGTAAAAATCTGTCTGTGTAAAGCTCAAGAGAATATATTGTTTAAATCTGCTTTCCATGAGGGTCAACTAAGTAAGGAAATGAGCCTTCTTTCCAAGTCTAACGTTCTGTGACTATATATATATAAAAAATGTTGTCTAATATGATTTATTTATTCTGTAACAGTCAAACTCTTAGTTGTGCCATAAATTCAGTTACAATAGAATAGCAGATGCTTGCAGTATGAAATATTATTGTCTCTTCCAGTAGAAGTATTGTCCTTCCTGTAGAATTTGAGTTGCAGCCTCACTAGTGCTGAGTATCACTCCCACTAGCCATAGTATTTCTGATACAAGCCAGGATGCTATTGGCCTTCTTACCCCCCCTGGACACACTGCTGGCTTATGATCAACTGGCTATTGACCAACACCTCCAGGCCCTTTTCCACCAAGCAGCTTTCCAGCCACTATTCCCCAAGCCTGTAACATTGCATGGGGTTGTTGTGACCTAGGTGTAGGATCTAACACCTACCCTTTTTGAACCTCGCCTAATTGGTCTCAGCCCACCCATCCAGCCTGTCCAGATCACTCTGTAGAGCCTTTCTACTCTCAAGCAGATCAACACTGCTGCCCAGTTTGGTGTCATCTGCAAACTTACTGAAGATGCACTCAATTCCCTCTTTCATGTTCATTGATAAAGATGTTAAACAGAAATGTATCCTACACTAATCCCCAAGGAACACCACTTGTGACCAGCCTCCAACTGAATTTAACTCCATTCACAACACTTGGCTGTCCAGCCAGTTTTTTACCCAGTGAAGAGTATGTTCATCCAAACTACAAGCACTTAGTTTGCTATAGGAAGTGGTGTCAAAAGCTTTACTGAAGTCCAGATAGACAACACCCACAGCCTTTCCATCATCCACTAAGCTGGTCACCTTGTGAGAAGGTGATTAGATTGGTCAAGCAGGACCTGCCTTTCCTGAATCCATGCTGACCGGGCATTTGGGTGTCACATCCTGAATCTTCCAGTTGAGACTTGACAAGCTGTTATAAGGGCAATCAAGTCTTTGGCTTCCTTACTTACTCTAAATAGTCTGGGAAAACTGGGGATGTAGGGCCCTGGAAAGAAGAGGTGTGAAACAGAAGAGGTGTTCCCCAAAAGAGGAATTGGTCTTGGAGCTAAAAAAAAAGGGAGGTTTAGGAAGTAGAAGGTGAATATTGTTCCTGGATGAAAGTTCTAGGAAGTAGGGAAAGTTCCCAGAGATGAGATATGCATGGACAGAAATGCTGGGGAATGACCAGGAACCTTATCTGGTGGTGCCCAAGACAGGTATGTGCAAGCAGCAGCATGACATGTACTGGCATAAATTACTTCCCAGCTTCTCTAAGACAGCATCCACTGCTCAGATGAGGACTGGAGATGCAGGAAACCTGGTGGTGCAGGGGGAGGCAGTGAGGAAGCATGTGAGATAACCAAGTGGGATACAAATGAAACTCAGGTTTTTAAATAAACCCTACTGTCAAACACTATGGGTTTACTTCTACTTTCTCTCACCTGTGACAGTACTGAGTATTATTCAGTTTTTAATCAGATTTGGGAATTATTCAAATTTATTTTACTGAAAGGTTATGTTTGCCTTATTATAACTTGAATCTGACTTTGTCTTTGATTTGTTCTTTTTACCGGTTTAGTATGCTATTATTGCTTCATTTAAAAGTTACACTATAGTTGAAGAATTTAAAGAAATATCTTAGAGTCATGAATGAAAAAGAGTAAATTTTTAAAGTTGTGCTAAAAAAATCCTTTGATATCTAATTTTTCCTCATGTGATCACACATGGTTGAGATTTTCATGCATTTCAGTACCTCTTCTTCTATTCAAGATTGTGGTCATCAAGATAATATACTCTAGTGAGTGTGTACTTACCTTTTACATATATTTATATCAGTATATATGGCCTAATTTATATCCTATTAAACTTGAAAAGGTCAGTGCTGTCCAAAATATAATTATTTTTTAGCATAAAATTATAGTTTAAAATCAAGACGACAAGACATAAAATCATATCTGAAATGCCTTGTTGCAGTGATGTTTCTTTCTTTCTCTGGAAAGGATTAAGGCCTGTATATAAAAACCTGAATAGGAAATGACCTCATTACTTTTTCATATTTTGTCTCATGTAATTATGTCCTCCTTCTGACACACTTTTGATCCACATTACTATGCATAAATCATATCTGAGTTCATAGAACAAGCTGACCTTGGGAAAATTGGGTTCTTTCAGGTACAAACTCTATTTCAGAAAATCTATACAGGTTTGCGCAGATCTAGTAGCAAAAAATGTTGGAAATAGGCAGACATTGTTTCTTTTGCAAAGTTGCACATTGAATGTTCTGAAAGCTTTCAATAAATAGACAGAACTAGTAATAAAGCCTATTCATCTCTGAATCTCAGAAAATCAGAGATAAATTCCAGATCTACATGAAGACAATATAGAATTTTACCATTGAATGCACGATAATAATTTCCACCTAATGCAGAGGAATTGGTTTTCCAAAGCAAATAAGATCAGTCACACATTGTTTTAATTTTTAATTCACATGATTTCCTTTTAAAATTTCACCTGTTTCTGAGATCATCCTATTCCCTCTCAATCCCAAAAGCTACAAACAAAGGACAGGGAGCAAGGAAGAAAATACACCTTCTTGGAAAACCTATTGAGCCTTTACTGCAGAAACCTTAGGATTAACAAAGGCGTAAGGAAAAGCTAAATCAGAACCATCTGACGGCGATTTGATTATTGCTGTATACCCAAATATGTTACTTTCTCATCTGCTAAAGCAGTCTATACACTGAGCAATGCAAGAGACGGTTAAGAGTCTATAACATTTCTAAAATGCATGTACAGTAGAAATTTCCCTGAACATGTGATTTACAAAGTATTGTAATTGTATCAACAATTATATTTTGAAGAAAATCACACTTTTCATGAGGAATGCATTCAGTCATAGAAGTAACAAGGCAGTAAACCTGTGCATCCACTTCTTATAAATTCATATTCTGATGTAGAACTGTTGAATCATCTTTTTGGACACAGATGTCTCACATAATTCCTATGTTAAAGACAAAATTTCTGAAGAATTTTGTTGATTTTATATCTGCAGCAAATTGTTGCCTCAAAGACAGCTATAAGTAACAATGAAAAGTAGTGAAAAGTAGGAATTAATTTTGAGTGATATTTCATTTTCATGTTTCTCTTTTGTGAGTGTGATTCCAATTTTTCAACCAGTAACTTTTTGTTCTGAAAAATAAAATTTGTTGTTTTCATTTCTGAGCTTGTGGATGTGAAGAAGGATATTAGATAACAGGTAAAACAAAAGATTTTTTTGTGTGTGTCTGAAAGTATCTAAACTAAGTATAAAACTTTTACTAACAGGCTACTTGGAGATCTGTAGGTGCAGAAAACTCAGGGTTTGTATGAGCTGCATATTTTCTATCATACTGCAAGGGTTAAGATGGGGGTTGGTGAAATGAGGTGCCATGGAAACTGTACTGAGTGTTTTATAAATTCAGACAGTAGACCTGAAGAATCACAGAAATGAACTGATGAAGTAGCTTGCTGTGCTGTGAGATCTACCTCCCTGATTTACACATATCATGAGTACAATAGCTGCTAGAGGTGAAATGAAATTTTATTCTAGCCAAACACTGTCTCTGAAAATGACCCATAGCAGATGCTTGGTGAGAAAAAGTGAGAGTAATGCTGTTGCCCTATTTACAGACAGTAAGCATATCCTTCCAGCTCAAGATATTTAGGGACTTCCTAATGGATTTTTCTTCAATAAATGTGTCTAAGTATTTTTCACACTCATAGTTTGGGTCTTTCCCTTTCTGAGACCATAAATTCAACAATTTACTTACACAGTGTGAAAAAACCCCATTCTTACTTCCTTTGCTTTTTACTTGCTTCTTTGTAATTTCTTTCAGTGCTTCTTCATGCTGATCTTTTAAATTGGAAGGGGGAAGATTTAGATTAGATATGATGAATAACTTCTTCACAATGATGTTGGTGAGACACTGGAACAAGTTGCCCAGGGAAATTGTGGATGCTCCCTTCCTGAAACTTTTCAAGGCCAGGTTGGACGGGGCCTTGAGCAGCCTGATCTAGTGGGAGGTGTCATTGTTCATGGCAGGGGAGTTGGAACTAGATGATATCTAAAGTCCCTTCCAACCCGAACTGTTTCATAATTCTATGATTCTAATTAAAACTGTTAAAGAAGTAACAGACTTATTAAACTGATGAAAATGTATTTTAGAAATTGATTTAGGATTTTATGTTAGATATGAGCACAAAGCTATTTGTTGGCATGATTGCCATGACAGGGTAACTTTGTCTCTGTCAAAACAGTTTCTTTCATTTCCTTCACTCTGTGACCTTTTAAAATTCCAGGAGTTCAATGCAGCCAATTTGGAAAATTCCTCGTTCTCATCACAGCTGCTTCAATGTCCCTGAGTACGTGGTGCTGAAATAGGAAAGAAGTTAACTGTTCACTCATGAGTATACTTTCTTTCCCAAGCATCCAATGAGACTTCTCCCCCCATGTGTCTGTTGTAGATAAATCAACTTTCATACTTAACTTCACTACACAAAACCTATACAAAAATAGCAAAAGCATCCACTGAAATATCTGGAAACAATTAGAAGAGGTACTGAAATTATCAGACCTTTACTTTGAGTT
>WAAB01006036.1:0-15982 GCA_013389865.1 Piaya cayana
CTGTGTCTTAGCCCTTCTGTGCATCTCCTCCCCCTCCACTCATGTGCCCTCTGGGAGCTGAGGAAGGTGAATGTATGCAAACATCTGCTTCTGCTCTCCTTGAAGATCCATGCCAGGCTGTCCCTGACACAAGAGGAATGCTTGTTTGAGAGTTACACGGTAGCTGATAGCTGAAGCTTCTGCCTTTGGAGAGAGTGTTCTGCTGAAGCCAGTGGCTTTGTCTGTGGGAGCAGCGATCAGATGGACACTTCTGTGCACCATGTGCATTCCTGCCAATGCAGTGATGTTGGGATCAGCTGTAGAGCCAGGGCTCCTTAACCTGCTGGCACGGCCATGTGTGGCAGGCCATGCTGGGAAAATGGACTGGTTTCCAAGGACTGACTCTGGGGAATCTTCCCTGACTGAACAGGTGTTCTGCCCATGGCTTGTTCTATTTTCTTGGCTGTAGCAGTTTTGGAAAGAGAGGACATGTAAATAGGAGGAGTTCCCTTTTAATTATGTGCCTTGCAAAGCAATGCACCTGGGAGCTTTTGTAGGATCAAGTCAGCTGGAAACGAGCTTTAAGGTTACCAAGTCTAATAAGGTTATGTGAGGTTGGGAATGATCCTCTTCCCTCTGCACACTGGAGTTCATCTGTGAAATGTGATTTCCTGGAAGCTGGTTTGCATCCTTGAAATACCATTCTGAGCTCTTTCTTAACACAATGTTTGTGGTGCAGTTGCTTCCCATTCACCTCAGCCTTGAACCATGAGTGCTGGACAAGCTGCCAGGGAAGCTGGGGAGCTGCCAGAGGTTCCACTGTGGTTGCACTGGGATGATGTGGGGGTCTGATCTGACTGCACGTGCAGCAAGTGCTGCTGCTCCTGCGGGGTGCCAGCCGCATAGGCGGGCAAGAGGGATGTGCTGCTGAGCAAATCCTGCTTTTAGTGAGCAGACCTGGGAATGCAAGGATTTAGCGGATAGCGCTGCACACTGCAGCATCCGAGGCCTCGTGCAGATACACAGGAGGAGCTGCTGTCTGTGCTGACAGAGCCTGTGCCTTCAGAGATGGAGGAAGGAAAGCTTTGAGGGTATCATCTTGTGCTGTTCTGCTTCCAAGAACGCCAGAGAGCTGGGAGACAGTCCTGCTAAGTGCAGGGAGCAGTGCTGCTGCTGGGAGGAGTGAGACTGCAGCAAAGTGGGGTGGCTCTGCTGGCATGGGCCCTGGGGCCACAAGGATAAGCCATGGGGCAGCCGGGATGTGGCTTGTGCCACAAGAGATTTTGTCTTTGCAGAGCTTCCAGAGAGCTGGGCTGACATGCAGGAACCGCTGCTGGAGGGGATGTGCTTCACACTCAAGTATCTAGGCATGACGCTGGTAGAAAAACCCAAAGGAGAAGACATGGCTGCTGCTGCCATCCGCCGGATCGTGGCCACGGTGAGAGCTGGCCCCTTGGCCCTGCTGTGCCAGAGGTGAGGGTGGAAGAGCTGGTTCAGAGCCCAGCCCTGGGACACTGGGAGGTGTCCATGTCCCAGCCCTGAACCCTGGTGAGGGATTGTGCTGTTCCCAAGAGACGCATACAGGAGTCTGGCTGGTCCTGACTGTCTTCTTGGAGGACAGCCTCTACTGCCCACTCCTGCACCCAGAGCAGGGCTGGGAGCAGAGCCGTGCCCAGCACAGCATGGAGAGGAGGAGGGATCAGTCCTTTCCCGACAGTGTGAGTGCATTCCAGGGGCATCCTGATCCCCCGGCTCAGCTTTCCCATCCCTGTAGTGTGAGCCTTTGCAGTGAGGGTCCGAGTGGGTGGCACTCTGTATGGATTCTGGGGGATTCCTGCCAGCAAGTGGGGATAAAGACCCTTCCCAGATTTGCAGAGGTGTCCTGTGTCTCCTCTCTGGCAGGCACGGGTGGGAGCTCGCAAGTTCCAGAAGGTGATTCTGACGGTGTCTCCACGGGGAATCTCGCTGCAGGATGCAGACACGAAGGAGATGGTTGAGAACATCTCCATTTACAGGTGGGCATGCTGTATGGAGGACCTGGATATTCACCAGCAGCCAGCTGGAGATGGATGGGAACTGGAGAAGGCAGGGAGGGCTAGGTCTTCTGTAGTGGCATCTTCAAGCTTGGGGCATCCTTTGGCTCCCCTGGGCAGCTGATGTGGTTTTTTTCACTGCTGCCAGCTGTGCAGTGGCTGGGTTGGGTGCCTGTGGGTGCTGGGTGTGAGGGGAGCATGGCTGCAGCCTGGTCACTGGACGGAAAGCAGGGACAGGATATCTCCTTGGTGCAAAATTTGGGTCTCAACAATAGATCTGATGTGCCAAGGCAGGCCATCCTACTACTTGGCCTCCAATCGTGTCCTTGGAGACGATCGCTCAGCCTTCTGTGCTCCTTTTGTCCTTGATTTCACACTGTGGTGTTGATCTGGTCATCAAAGGGTCAAGAAGCACACTGGTGTAATGCCGGAGGGGATGCTTGTGGATGTAGTGACCTCTTGCTGGCTGTAGGGGCCAGACAGCCTCATCATCTGATGCAGATGAAAGCCTCAGGCTGTCTGTACTGCTCCTTGGTGTGTTGAGGGCATGGTAGAAGCCCTGTGCTGGGGTCCTGTGCTGCCCTGAGCAGCCCCTCTCTGCCTGCAGGATCTCCTACTGCACAACAGACAAGCTGCAAAACAAAGTCTTCGCTTACATTGCTCAGAGACAGGAGAGCGGGGCTCTGGAGTGCCATGCCTTCCTCTCACCCAAGAAGAAGATTGTAAGCACTTTCTTTCTGCCCTTGGCTCTTGGGGGGAAGGGTGGGAGTGAGGGCCCTCCTGCTCTATGCAGATGGAGCCCAGGAGCACGTGTGTGCTCACACTCTGCAGGAGCAGGGAGTAAGCAACAGAGAGCCTGAGAGCAGCCCTGAGGATGATGTGGGGTGCTGGGAAATGAAAAGCTCCACATGAGGTGGCAATGGGTGCTCACAGCCCAGAAACCAACGGTGTCCCAGGCTGCTTCCAAAGCAGTGAGATCAGCAGGGCCAGGGAGGGGATCCTCCCTCTCTGCTCTGCTCTGGTGAGACCTTATCCTGTGTTGTTCTGGAGTCCTCAGCACAGGAAGGACAAGGATCTGTTGGACTGGGTCCAGAAGAGCCCTTGGAGATCCAAGGGCTGGAGCACCTCTTATGCGAGGACAGGCTGAGAGAGTTGGACTTGTTCAGCCTGGAGAAGAGAAGGCTCCAGGGAGGCCTTAGAGCAGCTTCCTGTACTGAAAGGGGCTCCAGAAAAGCTGTGGTGAGGGTTCTTGATCAGGGGGTGCAGGGATAGGGGGAGGGGGAATGGTTTTCAGCTGAAAGAGAGGAGGTTAAGGTGGCATCTCAGGCAGAAATGTTTTGCTGTGAGGTTGGGCAGGCCCTGGCCCAGGCTGACACGGGAGGTAGTGGCTGCCCCATCCCTGGAGGTGTTCAAGGCCGGGCTGGATGGAGCTTGGAGCAACCCGATCCAATGGGAGGTGGAGTTTGAGGTCCCTTCCAACCCAAACCATCCCAGGATTCTATGATTCTGTCCCAGCTCCTCTGGGATCTCCTCTTGGGATGGTTGGCCCATGCAGGTAGACAGACATAGCACTGAGTGCTGTCCTTTTATGTACATGCTCTGCAGGGAAAGGCAGTGAGCGAGGCCTCACACCTCGTGGATTTGGAGTTGTCTTGGCTTGAGGACTCAGATGGAATTATATGTTTCCCTTCTTTCTTTTCCACAGGCCCAGGCTGTAACTCTGACTGTTGCCCAGGCCTTCCAGATGGCACTGGATCTCTGGGAAGCAGCACATGCAGGTAGGAGGGATTTCTCAAACTTGTCCCTCTGTCTCACCCTGGGATCAGGGTCTCCAGTATGGGACCCTGTCATGGTCTACATGGAGGAGAGATGGTTTGCTGCCTGGCTGGTGAAACATCTTGAGGAGGGAGAGCATTGTCCCTGCCATTGTGCTCTCTGCTGCTGCCCCACAAGGGGAGCCTGCCCTCTCCTGGCTGGGCTGGGATGTCCCTGCTATCCATGCCAAAGTCCTCTGCATTGCAGAGCAGTTGCACTGCTCAGGGCGCTGTGGTACCTGCCTTGAGCAGCAATTCCTCCCCCTGATTGTAGCCTCCCGAGCACAGCAGGACTATCTGCCCCTTGCCCACGGTCCTCCCTGCACATCCCTGCTGGGCTTCCTCCAGGCTGCAGGCACTAACTCTGCTGCTTTCGCCCTGTCCCAGGCTCTAGGCAGGAACAGCCCCTTCACCCTCCATGTGCCTTGGCGAGCAGTGAGCCCAGCAGACCCAGTGAGCCAACCCCTACGGGGAGCCCTCCCTTCCGACACCAGTTTGGGGTACAGTATGTGCAAGTCTGGCCCATTCCCAGGGCTGCCTCACGTTAGGGCAGGATAAGTCCATGGCGTCTATGATAGAGGCTGACCCTTACACAGCTCCCTCCTCCTCCTGGCCTTCCAGGGCCCTGTCAGGATCTGCCCAGCCTCCCTGGTGCAGGGATGCTCTGGGCTCTGTCTGGCTCACAAGGCAGGCCTGGTTCCTCAGTGGTCTTTGCTCCTGTCAGGCCCAGCATTGCAGCAGCACTCAGCCCTGCTCTGCTGGCTCTGTCAAACCAAGACCTGGGATCCGCTCTGCACACTTGGTGCTGTGGCTGGGGGCAAGACATTGTCTCTTGAGGAGAGGAGCCTTTGTCCGTCACTTTCCCAGCCTGGGCTCAGCCCTGCACTGCACTACTGCATGCCCAGAGCCAGCTGGAGCACTGTCGGTCTCACTGTCCCTACCCAGCAGCCTCTGAACACATGGTATGTGGCTTCACACTTCCAGCATTCTCCTAGTGCTTGTGGTCATCCTTGCTTACATCCTGATCCTGGCTGATCCTCTGCCTGGCTCTCCACCTGTGAGCTGTGCTCACCCCACTCCTGTTCCTGGGCACAGGAGCTCTGTGTGCAGCCGCTCTCACACTTCACAGCGTGTGCTTGGTGCTCTGCTTGCTGGAGGGAAGTGAGAAGAGCCATGGACTCTCCCCTGCGTGGCTGTGTGCCTGAGCCCCAGGGATTTTGGCAGCATAGGAGGTGCTGTCTGTCCCCCTGCTGCCCACAGTCGCCCTTTGTGCTGTGCCTGGTGGGTGATTGCGTCTGTAATGGGGCTGGGTCTGCCCTGCTGCTCCAGAACAGGCTCTATGCAGCCCAGCCATGTTCTTGATCTGCCCCTGCAGAGAGGTGTCACGGTGGGTTTTGGTTTTTGTTTTATTTGTTTGTTTGCCAGGAGGAGGAAGAGGAGGAGGAAGATGATAACATGGCTGAAATCTTATCTGGGTAAGTGGTGAGATGCTGGGTGTTTGAGCATCTCCCTAGTGAGCCCTATCTTGTTGTCTTCTCCATGCCCAATGTAAGGGGAGCTACTAGGGCCATGGGCGTGGTGGGAGTGTGGAGGAGATCCACATGGGAGCAAGGGGGAGCTTCCTGCTGTGTTCTCAGCCTCTGTTAGATGAGAGGTCAAGAGAACAGGGAGTGGAGCTGTGGAGGGGCAGATCCTGCAGTTTGGCTTTTGCGGTGGAGATATGGGGGGCAGACACTGATCCTCAGGATGCACCCAGAGAGGTGACTTGTTCTGTTCCTACCTCTCTGCTGAGGCCAGCCTGTCCAGCCATGCTTAGAATCACAGCATTATTGAGGTTGGGAAGGACCTTCAAGATCATAGACTCCAACCATAAACCCAGCACTGCCAACTCCACCACCAAACCATGTGCCTAAGCACCACATCCACTCAGCTTTTAAACATCTCTAGGGATGGGGACACCATCACTGCCCTGGGCAGACTCTGCTAGTGCCTGAGAAGCCTTTCTGTGAAGGAATATTTCCCACTATCCAATCTAAACCTCCCCTGGCACAAAGTGAGGCCATTTCCTCTTATCCCTTGTTCCTTGGGAGCAGAGCTAAACCCCTACCTGGCTCCAGCCTCCTTTCCTGGAGCTGCAAAGCAATGAGGTCTCTTCTCATTCTCCTTCTTCTCCAGACTAAACAGCCCCAGGTCCCTCAGCTGCTCCCAGAACCTCTGAGCTCTAAACCCTTCCCCAGCTCCATTCCCCTTCTCTGGATGCACTTCAACCCCTTAGTGTCCTTGTAGTGAGGGACTCCTCAGGTGGGACTCAGCATTGTCCCTCTCGTCCTTATTATTTTCCTGACACTTGAGTCAGGATGGAGACCCACACATACTGACTTCTGCATAGCCCAAGGCTGTGGCAGGACAAGGGGGTATGGGTTTATACTGAGGGATAGTAGATTGAGACTTCACATAAGGAAGATTTTTTTTACAGTGAGGCTGGTGAAACTCTGGAAAAGAAAGGTAGTGGAGGTTCCATCCCTGGAAACATTCAGGTTGGATGGGGCTGTGAGCAACCTAATCTGGTTGAAATGTCCCTGCTCCTGCAGGTGGTTTGGACTGGGTGACCTGTGATTTTATGAAATGTGACTTTACATCCTCAGGACAGGCTGGCCTGGGGATAGGCCATGGTAGCAAATGGGCTGGGATCTCCTGCACACCGAGTGCCTGGTCCTGCTGGGCCATGCCGACGTTGCTGGGGTCGTGAGCATGCTGTGTATGTGTCAGCCGGCCTCGCTTGGGGTATGGGTGGAAGTGATGATCTGATGGAGGGTAGGGAGGCTCCAAAGGGATCTGAAGAGGCTGGACCACTGGGCTGAGGTTTAACAAGGCCAAATGCCAGGTCCTGTGCACAACAACCCTGTGCAGCTACAGACTAGAAGTCTGACTGGAAAGCTGCCCAGAGGAGAAGGACCTGGGGGTGCTGATTGACAGTGACTGACCATGAGCCAGCAGTGGCCCAGGTGGCCAAGAAGGCCAATGGCATCTTGGCTTGGATCAGAAACAGTGTGACCAGCAGGTCCAGGGAGGTTATTCTCCCTCTACTTGGTGCTAGTGAGGTCACTCCTTGAATCCTGTGTTCACTTCTGGGCCCCTCACCACAAGAAGGATGTTGAGGCTCTGGAACGAGTNGAGGCAGCCTAGGGAGATGTTTTAGTCACCTTCCCTGGAGGTGTTTAAGGCACAGGTGGATGAGGTGCTGAGGGGCATGGTTTAGTGATTGAAAGGAATGGTTGGACTCCATGATCCAGTGGGTCTTTTCCGACCTAGTGTGTGTGATGATTCTATGATGGGTGCTCTGCTCTCTTCCACAGCAGCATGGAGGACCTAGGGATGGGAGCCCCTGGCCCTGTGGGTAAGTTCCTTCAGCACCGCTTTGCCACATCACCTAGCGTGCCCTGTGCAGGGGGAGCGGGCTGATGCCTCACCTAGGAAGGTCCACTCCGCTCCCAGGCTCCATTGGGGTCACAGCCATGTGCCTTATGGACGGAATCTTCCCTCTTCCTTTTCAGAATCAGCACGTCTTGTGCACAGAGCGAGCTCTCCTACTGCCCAGCTACTGTGCTGCCACATGGGGCAACCCCCAGATGGCTGGAAGGAGCCAGGAGGGCTTGGAGACCTCCCCCCAGCTGGCCTCAAGACTCTCCTGGGCTAAGCCAAACCCCTGCTGCCGTGGACCAGCCACTCAGGATTCACCCTGTGCCTGCCCCTGCCCCGGCACTGCCTGCCAGGCGTGGAGCCTGCTGGCACCTCTGCCACGAAGCGCAGAGACTGCGACTCCTGCTTCTTGTCCTGCTCTCAACCTGCACAAACTGCCTGAAGCTGCTCCCTGCTTGGGCTGGGGGCCCGGTGCTCTGCACTCTGCCCACTCCCAGAGCCACCCCATGGATGCTGAGCCTGTGGGATGCAGCCAGCATGCCTGGGACTGATTGCGCCCTGCATCCCTCACTTGTTTCTCCTTCCTTGCGCCTCCTGGAGGCAACTGAGCATTGGCTGAGGCTGAGCTGCTCTGGTAGAGGAGGACTTTGCTCAGCATGCGTGACCCTCGGGAAACAACAGCTGTTGGCTTGGAGGAGGGAGTGAGGAAGGCTTTGCCTCTGCAGCTCAGCCCCACCCCCTCTCCCTAGCTCAAGGAGCTGGTTTTTAAAGGAAAGCTCTGCCTTTCTAGGGCAATAAACTGATTTTTTTTTTTTATTGTTGTATTGGGGGTTTGAGTGCTGGATGGGGTGCCATGCTCAAATCTGCATGGTGCTGCATCTGCTGCACTGCCTCAGGTGAGGTTCCTCACCTGCAGCAAAGACCTGGGCTGTTGCTTGAGCTCGTGGAAGCTGCAGCTGCAAGGAGCCGACAGGAAAGCTAGGGAAGAGCTCCTGATCAGGGCTTTGAGCAACTTGATCAGGTTAAAGATGTCCCTGCCCATGGCAGGGGGTTGGAGCTGGATGGGCTTTGAGGTCCCTTCCAACCCGAACCCTTGCATGATTTTATGACACAGCCCTGCATGCCACACTGGCACTTCCCTGAGGGCCAGAGCCACCTGCAAGCCGGCCTTTGAGGACCTGCAAGCACAGGTTTCTTAAGAGTCATACACACATGTTCAAGAAGTGCTGGTACATGTATGCGCGCACACATCCACACACAGACCTGCAGTGCCGCAGGGACAACGTTGCCTTTGAGCCAGGATGCTTTTATTGAAAAGGCCCTGCCACAGTGAGTCACTTAACCTGTCCCCTCCTCACCTGTCCTGTAGCAGAGCCTCAGCAGCACCTGGAAGGAAGAGTCCTGAAAGTGCTTTACTGGGAGGTTTATTCCTGGAAGACACTGGATCCTGTGATGCTTTGAGTCCAGGGCTGCAGTGCCAGCCCCCCAGCTCAGTGACAGCCCCCAAGAGCATGGAGGAGAGCAGCACCCAGGGCACCATGGCCACCTCTGCTGCAGAGAGCCTCCTCCCATCACCACGTCCTCTGCAACCACCATTGAGAGGGCATCCTTGGGCTGTGCCTTGGCTACAGAGCGCTGTGGATACCCAGCGAGAGCCTCCTGCCTGCAGGCTCTGGGGAGCAAACAAGCACAGTCTAGATATTGCCTCTTCACCAACCTCAGGGTGGCTGGTGGCTCATTCTATCCTTGTATGAGCAGGCAGACCAGGCAGGTAACAGCGAGCCAGTGGTCCCCCAGCTCCAGGGTCAGCCCTTTCCAATGAGTCTGTGTCACACCAGCCAATGTGGTGTGGGCTGTGGGACCAACTCCAGAAGCCAGAGCATCAGCAGTGACCGAACCCCTGCAAGGCAGAAGGAGCCAGGGGTGTGATGTGACGCTTTGGGATCTAGGCCTGTCCCCAGAGTGATGAGCTCTGCAGTGCATCCTGCTGATACCATGCTGGCCCTCACGATGTTATCCCCTCCAGGCAGCATGGGCATCATGCTGCTCACAGGGGATACAGCTCAGATGTGTCGGGACTAAGTCCTGTGAGGGAAACTGCAAAGCCCCAGCCATGTGCTGGCTCTCGTACCTCTGTGGGGCTCCCACTGCTCCACAGAACAGCTCCTGCCAGCACTCCCTGCCCTGGCTGCACTCTACAGGCTGTCCAGGCACTGCGGCAGCACCAGCTCCTCATACTCATTTGTATCTTTATCCCCTGTGGCAGGGACAGGCCTTGAAGCCCCTGCACAGCCACGATAGGGTGCGGTGGAGCCCCGTTCTCCAGCAGGGATCCACTCCTCAGCTGTGCCCACTGGGCCCAGCCTCACAGACCAACCTTCCTCCTGCCACCCACTGGGGCAAATGCCTGCATTGCCCCATCCTTTGACACCCGGGGCCAAAAGGGGAGCAGCTCCCGCCCCCCGAGCCCAAACACAGCGGCTGAATGCAAAGTCTGCTCCAGGGTGCCTGCAAGGCAGGTGTCCGGTGCCTTGTGGCTGCACCCAGGCCTTCGGCCAAGGCAGCACCCAGGGACGCTGCCTCCCCTCGCACTGGCCCCTCTGCACAGCCCTGGGCTGGCACTGGGACCCCCACCCTCTCTCATCTCCGCACTCTGCAGTGGCAGGGGAGGGGGGCCAGGCATGCAGGATGGGCAGGGCCGCGCACTGCATGCACGGCTGGGAGCCGGCTCCATGCACATCCCTGGACGGGTGCCCTCGGGGAAGCGTAAGTTCTGATACGCGCATCTTCGCATGCAGAGTTCCAGGCTGGGCACCAGGCGTTGCCTCTTTTTTCCAAGGCCTGCTTCGCTCCAGCAGGATGCCCAAGACCCCAGACGCAGAGCTGGTGCCACACTTACACCTCGATGATATTGACTGAGGGAGACTTCTTCTATGAGAGAAAAAAAAAAAAAATTGCTTTAAGGTGCTGCTCTGCTAAGTGGCTAGGAAGCAAAGCAGTGGAAAAGGACCTGGGGGTGGTGCTGGTCACAGTGGCTGAATGCGAGCCAGCAGTGGCCCAGATGGCCAGCATCCTGGCTTGGATCAGCCATGGAGTGGCCAGCAAGAGCAGGGAAGGGACTGTTGCCCTGCACTTAGCTTTGATGAGGCCGCATCTCAAATCCTGGGTTCAGTTCTAGGCCCTTCACTCCAAGAAAGATATTGAAGGGCTGGAGCTCATCTGGAGAAGGGTAACGGAGCTGGGGAAGGGGCTGGAGCCCAGGGGCTCTGGGAACAGCTAAGGGACCTGGGGTTGTTTAGCCTGGAGAAGAGGAGGCTGAGGGGAGGCCTCATTGCTCTCAACAACTACCTAAAAGGACGTTATGGTGAGGTGGGTGCTGGCCTCTTCTCCCAAGTAACAAGTGATGGGATGAGAGGAAATGGCCTCAAGCTGCCCCAGGGGAGGTTTAGAGTGGATATTGGGAAAAATTTCTTTATGGAAAGAGTGGTGAAGCCCTGGCAGAGGCTGCCTAGGGCAGTGGAGGAGTCCCCACACCTGAAGGGATTTAAAAACCACATGGATGTGGGACTATGGGACATGGTTTAATCAGCATGGTGGGGTTGGGCTGACTGGATAAGCTTAGAGGTCTTTTCCAACCTCAGTGATTCCATGATTCTACAATTCTTTCTCTTTCCTACACTTTGTTCTCAACTTTGTAATTGGCATCTGCAAGGATGCCAGCATATGGTGAATGCAAAAAGACAAACTGAAGTGCATGAGCCCTGTACAGGTGAACCTCACCTGCAGCATGAACAGGCCCTGCCTCTGCAGCCCTGTATGAGAAGGCATCCAAGAGGAAGGATCTTTTTGGCAAGGAGTAATCAGATTACTAGAAAATCTGGAGGAGAACTGAGGCCTTGAAGTTTAAACAAGAAGTCTCTACTCCTTACGTCCTCTGGAAACCAGGATGTGGAAGCAGAGGAGCAGCAAGACTGCTCACCATTGACAGCAGCGCAGATGATGCACAGGGAAAACCAAATGGGAGTTCCCGTGAGAACATGCACATCAGGGTTATAGATCACTATTTGGGTCAAGTGACAAAGGCAGGTGTCAGGTGCTGAGGAACACCGGGATGAAAGCATTGCTGTGGGATATGGGACTAGTTCAGACTTGTTGGTGTCAACAGCAGGGGTAGTGAAGCCAGGAAACGTGTCGAGGCCAGGAAACATGCTTCTCTTGCCAAGCAGATGATTTGGATTAGGGTCTAACACTTAACCTAATTGAAGGTGTTTGGGGATATGGAAGTTTTCCAGTCAGATGCTGCTGCAGTCAGATCAGACCCTGCCTGCTCAGGAGGGCTTCCTTTTCCTTAGCTACATGTCAGACCATTCATTCTTTCAATGTGACACTGCTCCCTCCGCATCCATAGCCTCCATTCTGGTTGGGAAGGGGCTCTGGGGTGCTTCCTTTGAACAATCTGTGTGGTGATGACCTGCAGAAGGCCTCAGTGAAGGCGGAAAGTGACCTGTGATAGAGCAGTGTAGGAACCATAAAAACAGCTTCCCAATTTCCTTGCCTCATGCCTGAACAGGCAGGACTGAGAGCTGGCTATGGGATGCAGAGAAGTGCAGCCTTGGAGGGGAATGGAGAAGGGGTTGCTGCAGTGGGAGCACTGGTACTACCTGGCAATGTGGGAGCCATCTCAGCTGATACATCCTGCCAGCTCTTCCATTTCTCTGCCGTCACCCACAGCACACACTGCCCTAGAGGGACCAGGGCTCCCTGTACCCTAAAAAACACCTCAGTTTTTAGGGTTAGAACACGAGCTGGGATGTATCTGTTTCTGCAGAGAGCCAGAACCTCTAGCAGCAGGCAGCAGCCACAGCAAATGTCACAAGCCAGCCCTCCCCGCTCACCTTGCTCCGCAGCAGCCCTCCACTCGGTCGCTCTGGCGTGCTGTGTTCTGAGGACGGCTTGGCCTTTTCCTTGTTGTTGTTGGAATCGTTGTCCTTGATGATATCATACTGTCTGCAGAAGAGGGCGATCACCGCTGCGGAAGACAGGGATGGTGACTCCCTCAGACTGGCTGCCTGCTGCCTTTCCCTCCCTACAATATCTCAGCAGGAGAGCAGTCAGGATTAAGGCTCCTTGAGATGCTGGTCACCCACAGTGTCCCCCTGCGCCAGCCTGGAGCACCCCAGGCTCCTCTGGATGTGGGGCCACGACAGTCTCCTTGGGCAGACCAGGGCAGTGAGCAGCTGAGTGGCTTTCCAAGTGCATCTAGCAAGGAACTAAAGTTACTGGTGCAGTGCTTGTGACCCTCAAACCAGCCAGCCCTCAGCTTTGTCCTGTCTTGCAGTCCATGTGGTTGGTCTCTCTTGCATGGGTTTACAGCACTGGTCTCACACAGGACATGTCCCACTCTGTGGGACCCTGGACACAGAATGGGAACAACGCACACGTCCCACGCTGTGGGTAGGTCCCAGGACATAGGATGGGAGCAATGCACACATTGCAGAATGTGGGACCTCAGACATGGGATGAGAGCAAAGCATTGGATTGTCATTATTCAATGTGTCATAAAATCATAGAACCATGGAATGGTTTCAGTGGGAAGGGACCTTAAAGCCCATCCCGTTCCAACCCCAGACATGGGCAGGGACACCTCCCACTAGTTCAGGTTGCTCAGAGCCTCATCCAACCTGGCCTTGAACACCTCCAGGGATGAGGCCAGTGTTTCACCACCCTCACAGGAAAACATTTCTTCCCCATATCTCACCTCAATTTCCCCGCTTTCAGCTTAAAATAAAGAGGGGGAAAGTGTCAGACCCATTCAAACCACCGTGTGTTACCACAGTCCCCAGCAGCCTGCACACAGCTTCTCCCTGTTGGCACTTGGACATGCCAACCTCTGCAAGTCTGAGCTACCAGAAGCCACCCTGCAGTTTCTCCCACTGCACTAGAAAAGTGTTCAAGGGCGGGACAAGTTGAGACTTGAAAACCCATATTTACTGGGAAGGGAATGGGGTCAAATGGCTTCCTACACACAGCAGCTACATGTGACCAGTCAGGAGCTGCCCATTATCTCCAAGGCTTCTTTGCTCCCAGGGCAACCTGCCACTTGCTACAGCACTGGCTCTAATCCAGTGCTGTGAAGGAGCAAATCACAGCTACCAGCCAGTGCAGTGATGTTATTGGATGTCAGACAAGCTAGCTATGGCCCAAGTTACATGATAGTTAATGTTTCTTGAGCCCTGTCTTCTTTGTGGACCCTCTGTCCTAGCCTGCTGGGATGCTGCTGGTGGCACTCACCTGCCCACATGAGCAGCACCGCCACGATGATGATGATCTCACCCGTCTGCAGCTGCCTGTCTTTGTCGAGCCCTTCCATGGTGATATCACCTGCGGAGAAGAGAACCCAGGCAGGGCTGGCAGCAGACACCCTCCCACAGGAACCTGCTTCAGGGGCAGCGACACTGGAGAACCTGAGAATTAGCTCCAGAGGAGACAGGTCCACCTTCCCCAGACAAGGACAGGCATAGGATGACAACTTGGCTGAGGAGAGGACACGTAGCTTCTGGCGTTCCTGCCTCAGACAAACCATTCTCACTACCAAAAGCAGTTGGGGATTCTAAGAGCTTATTTGGCTTTAAGTGGAATGATTCAGGTTGGAAGAGACCTTAAAGACCCAGTTCCAACCCTCTACCATGGGATGGCACAATGCATGGGAGCAATCACTGAGGTCACTCCCTTTGAAGGGACCAGGGCAGGTTCAGAAGGCTCTGAGCTGAACACAGAAGTCTCAAGGAAAGCAAGCCAACTGCTTGCCCTGTTAAACTCTTCCCAAGTCCCCTCTCATAGCTAGTGCTGGAGACAGATGACTGTGCCCAGTAGTCCCCTTCTGGGCATCATCTCTCTTGGATTCTTGGATCATCTGTATGGACCAGCATGTAGACAAGAAGACAAAACATGGATATGAGTAGGGAAGGAGACCGCTGGGCTCCATCCTTTGTACTTTGGTAGCTTGCAGGCTGGGAGATCCGAGAGCCCATTTGGTATCTGCTGCGTATGGACAGCAGCCGAGCCGGCCACCACAGTTGTCCTGGTCACAGCCTGCTGAGCTGGGTAGGATGCCAAGACCTAGGATAGGAAGGCTGTTAACCAGGGCTTGGGGACATCATTGTGGACACAACATCAGCTGTACAACCAGCTGCCCATTCTGACCCCCCATGTGTTCAAAAGGCAGCACTTTCCTTGCTAGCTGCTAGATCCCTGTGGATGTGGCCCCACCAGCGGCACCTTGGCAAGCTAGAAGGAGCTACCTCACCTTGGTTGGAGCTGTTGGAAGGGAGGCGGTCGGTCTCCTTCAGGGTGCGGAAGTGGACGCGCTTGCTGGCCTGGCTTTCTCCATAGAGGCCGATGCTCTGCACCTGAATGATGTAGTCGGCATCCTCCGCCAAGTCCCACAGCACACAGGCCCGGTTGGTGGTGTTCACCTCCCGGATGAAGCGCTGCATCTGCCCATCTTGCCGCTGCCAGAGTGAAGCCCTGTCATTTCAGGAGGCCGTTCCCAGAGTCTGCAGCAAGTACAGGCCCTGGACTGCAAGGCTGTGCTGGGCACTTTGCCCTCAATCCTCCCTTCTCCGGCAACCACCCTCCCGAGATGGGCCAGCTGGCCAGCACTTTGCTATGCAGCATCCCTGCGCAGCCTGAGAGCCAGGCGTTTCCCTGGAGCAGCCACCTTCATCCAGGGCTGTGGTGGCAGAGCAAGGCAGGCAAAGGAGGGTTAGGTCATGTCTGAAGCACCATTGCCATCCAGACATATCTCTGAGAAGCCACTGGAAGGAGTTACTACTTCCAGTGTAGCCTATAGCCTGCTGCCTTCCACCAGGATGGATGGCTCAGGGTGCCCTGGCAAGGGCTGCTCAATGGCAGCGGTGTCCTCAGGCAGGTCTTGAAGGAGTTCCAGATTATGGTGAAAGGACTGGTGTGGGAGCATGCTGGTAATCATAGACTCTTGGAATGGTTTGGGTTGAAAGGGATCTTAAAGCCCATCCAGTTCCACCCCCAGCCATGGGCAGGGACACCTCCCACTGGATCAGGTTGCTCCAAGCCCCATCCAGCCTGGCCTTGAACACCTCCAGGGATGGGGCAGCCACCACTGCTCTGGGCAACCTGGGGCAGGGCCTCCCCACCCTCACAGCAAAACATTTCTTCCTAGGACCTCATCTCAGTCTCCCTTCTTCCAGCTTAAAACCATTCCCCCTTGTCCTTTCCCTGCATTCCTTGATAAATAGCCCCTCCCCAGCTTCCCTGTATGCCCTTGGTGACAGGGATCCCCAGCCCCCCAGAACAGACCCTGGGTACCTGCTGTAAGATGGCATAGCCGATGACCACATCTCCTTCTGGAACGTCCCAGGAGACCGTGGCAGAGTTTGCCTTCAGCTGCGTCACAGTCACGTTGACAGGGGATGGTGGCCTGTCTGGGTGAGCCAGGGATAGGCAAGGCAAGGCACAAGAAAGAGGTAAAAGAAGAGGTCTCAGAGCAGGCCCTCACCCCTGCACACCCTCTCCAACACTTGCCCATGGCAGCACGGTGGGCAGGGCTGCAAGGAGCAGCACAACTGGTGCACGGGAATCATAGAATCATGGAATCATAGAATCATAGGATCATTAGGTTGGAAAGGACCCACTGGATCATTGAGTCCAACTGTTCCCATCAATCACTAAACCATGTCCCTCAGAACCTCATCCACC